>CAUYRT010078224.1:0-64796 GCA_963574885.1 Lepilemur ruficaudatus
CATGCCTGTAGTCCCAGCTACTCGGGAGGCTGAGGCAGGAGGATCGCTTGAGCCCAGGAGTTTGAGGTTGCTGTGAGCTAGGCTGACGCCATGGCACTCTAGCCCGGGCAACAAAGTGAGACTCTGTCTCAAAAAAAAAAATGTCTCTGAATTCTGGCATGCCTTTTACACTTTGCAGCACACCTCAGTTCAGACTGGCCACACTGCAAGGGTTCAAGGCCACCCATGACGAGTAGCCACCGAATTGAGCAGCTCGGCTCCAGGGAAATGTGCCTGTGTCTGACTTTTTGCTGGTAGTTGGTGCTCAGATTCTGTGACGTTAGCTATTAATTTGCAGAACATTAACAAGTTGCAAGTAATTTCTGCAACTTTCTGCTGAAAAACAAATAGCCCCAAAGGTGAAGATTTTATTGCCAGTAGAACATTAACCAGATTTGAAACTAACTTAGTCATCTACTTTAGCATTTTCTCCTTTCCTCCGACTGCTGTTAGGATTTCCGTTGTGCCTTTGGTTTCAACCATTTTACTAGGATGTGCTTAGATAGGGGTGTGTGTGTGTGTGTGTGATTCTTCCTGCTTGAGGATTTTTGTGATTCTTGACAGCACAAGCGCTTCCCGGTGGCTTGGTTGTCACAGCTCACACAGCAGCCTCAAGCCCCCACACCTCACTGGCTAACGAGGAACGCAGGCTACACACTGAACCGGTGTGACCAAAATAGATGATGTGAATCTCAGGAGAAACTTGTCTTCCTATCGTCACCAACAGGGACAGGACCACCGTGAACGATCTGTCTGCAAACGCCCTCACACGTCCCTCTGAGGAAGACTTTTCTTGGACGGTCACTTGCACTGTCTTTCATTAAAGGTTATTCCACGCTGGAAGCACAGCGAGCACCCTGCCGTGATTAATGGACGGCAAGGAGGCCACTTTTAAAGAGATAAAACATACCACGGTATAAGTCAGCAAAACAGTCAAGTAAATCCTGATGCCTCTGCTTATTGTGGGGCTGCATTAAAAAGAAATTAACTCTAGAGGTCAAGATAACACGTGGTGTAGGAGAGAGTTATTGCCGTCTCCCTGAAGACTCTTCTCCCCGAGGCAAGACAGTGCATACCCTAGATTAAACTTCCATCAGCAGATCTCGGAACGCCATCAATCTTTCATCGCTGCCTGGCTCAGAGAATCCTCTCCGCGATGTCGTTAGGAAACTCGTCGTCTTCCATACAGAGAGCCCAGCAAATCATGCCACAATGGCCAAGCAAAAACAGAGATAACATTCAGATTGGCTCAAAAACAAGAGGCCCATTATTTCCAAATCTCTGCCGCCTAAAACAGAAATGCCCTTTATCACTGACAAACTCGACCAATTTGGAAGGAAGTCTGCTTGGTGCAAGAGCTGCTGCGTCGCCCGCAAAGCAAGCAGCTGAGCAGATGGGACGGCACTCGCCTGCTCAGGAGCCTCCCGACGCCCTCCGTGCGGCAGAGGTGCCTCTGCGTGTTCGATTCCGTCCTAGGGGTCAGACCAGACAGGAGACGGAACCCACAGCAGGCACTGCGACGGAGACTAGCACATAAAGAACTGTGACTGGTAACTCAAAAGGCAAAAAGAGACCGTGAAGAAGCTACCCCACTCCAAGAGGGAGCTGGGACCTGCAGGACTGGGGGGACAAGGGAAGAGGTTGGAATTATCAAAACTCAGACGCTTGGAGGAGGAGCCTCCTGGAACAAAACCTCCGACCACCTGGCCACGCTGGCGTCGCAGGCCTCCAGAGAAGCTTGGCCAGCGGCCGTGCCGGGGGCATCTGAAGAGGGTGTGACGAGGCTGGCTCTGCGTTTCTGTGTGTTGGAAACCGCAAGCTGGATTAGGAACGACGCAAGCGAGATAAAGATGTTTCTAGAACAGTGCTCACAGAAACAGGAAGCAAAGGAAGGAGCAAGGCCCTTCCTTGAGCCCAGCCCGGCCGTCCCCTCGTGCTATGTGGCTGTCAGTCCCGCAGGCCGGGCATGGAGTGGTAGGCGCGCGGTTTGCGGAGTCCCAGCCCCGCGTTGGAAAGCGGTGCGGGGTAAGGGTGCGTCTGCAGCTGAGAGGTGGCTCCGACGACACCGGCACCGGTCGTGGGGCTGCGAGACTCGGGCGATTCGGTTTCACGCTGTCAGGTGCCAGCTGTGCCCCCTTCCTCTTTGGCAATGGTTGTAGCCTGGTGGCGCCTGCCCGACTCCAGGCCCCGTTTCTCAGAGCTCCTTGTGGCCGAGTGTGGCCCGTGGGGTGTGGGCAGAATGTGAGCACACGAGGCGAGTTCCAGGCACCCCCAACTTGGAGACAAGGCACGTGGCCTGGTCGGGCCAGGACAGCACTCTAGCGATGGAAAAGCGACCGCTGAGCGGCACAGAGCCAACCTGCCAGGCCGTGGCGGTCGCTGCAAACCACCGCCTGAGAACAAAGGTCCCATGTTTATGCCCGTGGACTTCAGAGCCCGGGGCAGCAGCAGGGCTGAGTGACGCTCACGGGTGTCCCAAAGGCCGCGACAGGAACAGGAAAGAAGAGAAAGACAGTGGGAAAGGACTCCGCCCTGCCCGCAGGGACTTCCTCTACGCAGCAGCCACAGAGATCACCTAATCCCATGCTGGACGCAACATTGCTCCAAGCCTCTTTCCGCAAGTGCTGGGTTGTGCTGGGTCCTGTGTCTGGATCTCTCTTTTTCTTTTTTGTTAAACAATGCTTTAAAATCACGAACACCATTCTTCAGTAACGGGCCGCACAATAGAGGCCTCGGGAACACAGTTTATCAACCTCCACTTGCAGTTCACTCGTGTGGTCTCACTCCCCCATCAAGACGCCAGAGCCACAAAGACAGGGACACGCCGCAGACATGCCCCCCGCCGCGTGGCTGCCTTGCAGGGTCTCCTGCACCTCAGCTCTGCACTCCCCTCCCTGGTCGTTCGGGGGGACCACCCGCCATCTCTCAGCAGGAGTAACAGAGTAGCTTCTCACCGGACTGGCAAAAATACCTAAGATCCTATCTGTTCTTCGCTCTGCCCCAAACCAGACAAGTCACTTAAGGTAAATCACACTACTCTGCTCTTAGTTTCCTAATTTCTAAAATAAAGAGATTGAAAGATACTGATGACTAAATCGCCTTTTAAACCCAGAAACCTATGAGTGAAAGTTCTGCATATTCTAAACAATTTACCACAGTATTACTCAGGACCCCCAGTGCCCCTGCCAAAAATCAAGCAATGTTTTCAAAAGAAATCAAAGCAAAACAGCAAAGCAACGCTGGCAGGAAAACAAGGGCATGAACGGTGTGCAACAAAGGCCTCTTAAAGCGACTTGAACCCAGGTCTTGGTGGATGAACCACTTGGGAATATCCTAGGGAAAGGAGAGTATGGAGAAAACACTTAGTACGATTGAGACTGTGCTCTTCAGACAAAGCTCCTGGGATCACAACCAGATAAAACAATCAAGTCAATGATAACCTTATTTGGAAACTTACGAATAATCTATCATACAGAGAGATTTTATTAAAAAATTATTCATCTTAACTAGAAAAGAGACATGTTAAACACCTCCTAGGAAGGGAAGTTTTGCTATACAAACCATAAGCACTAACAACGTCACAGGGCAAACGTCTAACCTGAGTAAGAAAGTACTTTTCACAAAGCACTGCGGATGGTTGCTATCGATTACAAAGGAATTTCATCTTCATTAGAGCAGGCCCAATGGGGTCGCCACTTATAACAGCTATTTATTAAAAGTAATTCAAGTTTTTTTCATTAACAAACCCAGCAATTTAGTGTTGCCACCAGTTCAATGAGTTTACCGACCAGAGCAGCGTTTCCCAAAGTGTGTTCCGCAGGGCTGTGTTTCTGCGCAGGACGGGGTGCCAGGCAAGTCTGCAACACGCTTCCGTGGAGGGTCCCCGTGCTCAGCCCAGGGTGAGGGGCCTGTCGCGCTCTGTTTTGCCGAGTTTCCCAAGTGAATTCTAGAATTTTTTTTCTCTTCAAGAGAAGTCCACGAACATCTAAACTGATTAATCCTCCCCGGCACACCGATGTGGAAGCCTCTGGGAAAAATTGCACGTGCAGGTCTAAACCCCTCTGGCAACGCTGCCTACCCCTTGCCCTTCCTTCTCACGGAAACCGTCTGGGATGCTATTGCCCACTGGCCAAGTACACGAGGGTCGGTGCCCCCCAGAAGAGGGGCCCGCGTCTGCCACAAGGCAAGAGAGACGCCCTGCCCACAGTCCCGAGGCCGGACGTCGTGTCCGCTTGCTTCTGATGCTTCTGCAACAGAAAAGGAGGCAGGCACCTCTCCCGGTGTGAGTGAGTGGGGACAGCACGGAGGCCGCAGGGGGGCACAGGCCTCCGAAACAGGGCAGCGACGTCCCTCCCAGGCCGCACTCGGGTGGTGGCTGGCAGGTGCACAGAGACAGGCGGAGGCTCGGTGCTCTGGTTACCTGGCCCCGTTGCCAAGGGCAACATGACAACTCTGAGGCCCAGAGCACTCACACACGGAAGACGCTCCCCCTGCGCGGTGGCCGGGCGGCAGGTCGAGCCGGTGCTCCCGGGCACGTGGAGGGGAAAGGCAAGGCGGGCGGAGCGCTCTCACCTGCCTCCGTCTGGAAGCCACGGCTTTGTCTCGCGGGATGGAAAGGAGCTGCAGGGTGGTACGGCCATGACACAGGGGGCAGCCCCCACTCCGCCAGCAATAAAGCAAACAGGCTCCAAGAAATAGCTCTCAAGGAGAAGAGACAACTTCAGCGTCCCGTGCAACAATCAAAGCCCCACGGAAGACGCACATCTGATGTGACTGCCACTCCTCGTGCCATCCGTAAGAGGTCTCTCCGAGTCACCCTTGGGGCCCGGCGGGCGGGGTGACACCACCGACCACCTCCTCATGCAAAGCAAACTCACTCCATAAGGAATTTCTTCAAAGCAAATCAAAATCACTTGAAAGTCTTACGAAAATGCTAAACCCAAAACACTTTTAACACTTTTATAAAGTCTGAAATTACATGGCTCAGTGAAGCACTCTGGATTTTAAGAAAGATTTTGTGCCCTTCAGGTCTGTTACACTACATATTTTCCTTATTCATTTTAACCACATCTAGAAATCCCCCAAGAGATTCCACTCTCTGAGCAAGGAAAGTTACAAAAGAGAATGCGAAATAGGCTGGTTTTCCCAAGCAAAATGAAACACTTTTATGTTTTATTCATGCAAAGTGAAAACTCCTTTCCTTTGTAGCATTACAAATTGAATTTGCTCTTGTAAATTGCTGTTAAAAAAAAAGGAAATCCAAAGCAAAGGAAAGCTAAAAAAAAAAAAAAGGCAGGAGTGCTAAGGCCCCTTCTTCCAGGGACTGAAAACTCAGGGGACCCATAGGAATAACCCTCGCACTGGCAAATACACTTTTTAAATTCAGTGTTTCCAAAAGCAATCCAGCTGAAGGCCCCCCACAATGCCAGGATCTTGCTGAGGTCCTGATAGCCTATGTGGAACCCTGGGCGGATTTCTAAATCACATTTATCTGCTAACACTGAGTGAGAATAAGAAGTGATTTAAAAACATGTGTAATCCAGCCCACATTTCAAAAACATAACCAAGGCAAGGTAACCTAATTTACACCGATCTCATTTTGGGGGCTGAGGTGGGAGGCTCTTCCTACTTTGTAGGATGGTTGAACTCATTAGTGTCTAGAACAGCCTCTCATCTTCTGTATCACATGAAAAATTGTCCTTGAGGCCTCACTGAGGTCCGACTCCTCCCTGACCTGTACTGTCTTTGAAAGGAGGCCGTGTAATCAGCTGCATCTGCGAGCACATGTTGCTTTAAAAATCCAGAGCTAACACTCATTAAGCACTTATCATGTCCCCATCACTGTACACACAACACCACATGCTGTGGTCCTTATGATGCCCATTTCACAGATAAGGAAAACTGAGGCTCAGAGAGTTTGAATAATTTTGTCAACTGGAGTTTGAATCATTTGTTTCTCTCTGAACATGTAGTGTTTGGCCTCACTTTAAAGAGTTGGGGTGAGCTGAAAATTCTCTCACTAAAATCCACTGACAGCCTAACCTTAAGAAAACCAAACCTCAACTAGTTGTGCATGTATGCAATGATCTCCACCTTGGCTCCTGCCTTAAAAAAAAACTTGGAGGATAGGAACCAGTAAAGGAGCACACATCCTACATGCAGGTCCTTCCACCAAAGCTAAACGTTTAATCAATTCACGTCAACACATCAAGTCCAATGCAAGCTCTGGCAAGCAAGTGAATGACAAGTGTGTGTGCTAAGCCACCCACCCATTCCCCCAGAGCATCTGGACCAGCTGTCACCCCTCATCATTCTGCTATAAAAAGCTCAAAGATGCAACTATGCTCCCAGAAAGGTTTATCTAATCAGCGTCAGAGAACATTTCGGCTCTCTTTGCAGACCATTTCTTATGTCTGCTTCCAGCATAAATGCCCGTTCTTTGATTGATGACTCCTTAGCCAAGAATCCTTCCTTTCTGGTTTAGGACCTGGAACTGAATCAAATGCACTGATGCCCACCCTTGGTCGCCAAAGGCTGAGATGTGCCAATGGAGAACCCCCAAAGAGAGAGGAACCCATGACACAATAACAAACCAGAATGCCCAGGAACAGAACCACAAGCCCAGGAGAGTCATCTCTCTGTCCTCGGAGATTTCCACCTGCTTTTGCAATGCCTGTGTCCATTTTCAACAAAGCAACAACTAATCATCCTACAGCGCGTCCTTAATGCCAGCTACCAGATCCTCCAGTGCCTTGAAAATTGCCAAATATTGACTATAATTTAAGAATTAATCACATTTAATGTATCCCAGTTACTTAACAATAGTCTCCAAGCAAGATGTCTGAGATAATTGCTACTTTATTAGCTAGACTATGTGCTTGAAAATCAGAACTTCCTTTCCAGTCACCCTGGAGAACAGAAAATTCACGACACATCTAAGTAAGAAGCATTTCTTATAAATAACAAATCTTTAGAATTTCAGAAAGATACATATCGAATGGAATTTTGACATAATCAGAACCTTCAAGTGTTAAAAAGTTTAGCCAATCCCAAGCCCCAGAAATTCCTGATCATCACAATGTGATGATCTAAGGCTTGCGATTACAGGCCCTACAACTTCTCCTTGGAGCGAGCCCTCCATGAAGAAGACAGCAGTGGGGGGGTGCCTGACACAGCCGAGATGCCGCCAAATGAAACAGAATTGATCAAAAAAGACCATACAGAAGAGGGAAAAAGGGGCTCAGGCTGCCTGGGGGAGCCGGCAACTTAGCTGAATGAGGATGACCAGGAGGAGAGAGACGCAGGACCTACAGGCAGGACCCAGAGTTCACGAGAGGTCTGCGGTACAGAAATGAGGGAGGGAGGTGGCTGGGAGGGTATTTAGGAGGCAGGGAAGACGAATGCACTTGGATTCCTTACATTTCTAAACAGAGTCTCCTGTCACTGGACACGCGGTGCCCAGTGCGATGCCACGAGCCCACACTCCGGTGCTGGGTCAGACTGGAGCCCTGCAAAGGGGACGCGGGTGGTGCCGCCAGGACTCACCGGCCATTGTCGCGGCCCACGCCCCACACACGGATGCTCACGATGGGCTGGGAGTGCAGCACCGAGCGGTCCATGGGGTCCACCAGGCTGAGCAGGTCGTTCTCCAGGATCAGGTACATGTCCTTCCCCTGGGGGTCAACGAGAAAACACGCTGTCTTCCTCCGAGGCTGCACACCCTTACCGTGTCTGGGACCACCCAGGGCGCCACGTCAGTGATCAAAAGAAGCCACCTTTTGGGTCTGTAATTTGTTTTCCTAAGAGAGAAACATCCTTTCCAGACAAAATATTCACAAATCTTTCATGGTCCCCTCACACGCCCAATTTCTCTCTCCCTCTCCGAGTCTTCTGAGACGTGTCCCTAGCCTGCTTGCTAGTCTGCTCTGATTATTCACACCTCTGAATCTTTAAGACAAAAGGCTGGTGGGGTTCTCTGGAGAATCCGGTCTTGTACTAACTCCACGCCCATCAAAATCTCGCGGCCCGTCCTTCCCCACTGTGCTGGCCAGACCCCACCTACCCAGCACCTGCCGGCCTTGCCAGGCCCCCGTGATGCCCGTCTCTGCCTTCACACTGCGGCCTGCGTGATCTGGCAGACAGCAGGCACAGCCTGCGACACTCTCGGCACTCACGATAGCCGACATTTACGCGACTGTTGATTGCATCTAAGATGTTATGCTGTGTGTTCTAAATTGCCCTAGGACAGCTTGGGCTGTCATCATTTCCAATTAGCAGGTGGGGAAACTGAGGCTTAAAGCTTAAGTGACTTGCTTGAGGTCTGACGCAGAGCCTATGATGGGCGCTGTTTTAAGGGCGGCCCGGGGCAGTGCCGAGCTCACCTCCCGCACTGTGACTCAGGACTCAGGCTGAGGCGTCTCGTCTGCCCACGTCTGTTGGCCCTCTGAGGGCAGGAGCTGGACTATTCAACTCTACTCCCCGTGCAATCCCTCAGGCGTAATTTCAAGAAATCATTAACCTTCTGCTGCACGGCTAAAAGATGCCTCTACCGACGGCAGCCCAGGGGCTCTGGCCCCGGAGGTGGAAGATCCAGCTGGGCAGAGCAGTGAGGCTTCCGGGCAGGTCTTCAGATCCCAAAGACAGACAGATAAACTGCTCTTTGGTGTAGATTTCTTTTGGTTTTTTAGGGCTAGGACTTCACTCTGTCACCCAGGCTAGAGTGCAGTGGCATGATCATAGTTCACCGCAGCCTCCAACTCCTGGGCTCAAGTGATCCTCCTGCCTCAGCCTCCCGAGTATGGGGTACTACAGGTGTGCACCACCACACCTGGCTAATTTAAAATTTTTCTTTTACAGATGCAGTCTTGTTATGTCGCCCAGGCTATTCTCAAACTCCTGGCCTCAAGCAATTCTCCCACCTTGGCCTCCCAAAGTGATGGGATTACAAACGCAAGCCACCGTGCCAGGTTTAGCATAGTTTTTGAGAATGATGTTTGAGGTTCCCATGAAAGATTCTCAGAATGAATGCAGCTCCAATGATCAGGGTGGTCAGGATGGTACATCAGTGCCTCTGCCAGCCAATGTTGAAACTGTGGCCAGTGTCTACAGCTGAGATCCAGCATGATCTCAAATCTTCCCCAAAGAGCAGCTAAAGCTAAAGCTCTCTGTTTAAGATGAAAGCTCTGGCAGAGCCAGGCACAGAGGCTCACGCCTATAACCCCAGCACTCTGAGAGGCCGAGGTGGGCGGATTGCTCAAGGTCAGGAGTTCGAGACCAGCCTGAGCAAGAGCAAGACCCCGTCTCTACTAAAAATAGAAAGAAACTAATTGGCCAACTAAAAATATATAGAAAAAATTAGCCGGGCATGGTGGCACATGCCTGTAGTCCCAGCTACTCGGGAGGCTTAGGCAGGAGGATCGCTTGAGCTTAGGAGTTTGAGGTTGCTGTGAGCTAGGCTGACGCCAGGGCACTCTCGCCCAGGAAACAGATTGAGACTCTGTCTAAAAAAAAAAAGAAAAAAAAAAAAAAAGGAAGCACTGGCAGAAAACACAACTTGTGCAGGCTGTTGTGGCTACACAGATTCCATAGAGCCTGGAGCAACAGGCTGCACACTGCTTCAGACCTACGGCACCTCCAAATGTCAGCCATTCACATGTTAGTAAAACTCACTTCCAAATCCTAGCTGAGAATTGTTCTTTTGGAGGAATAGTATTTTTGACTAAAGGAGAAAGAATACAGGTGGACAATTTGGCAGGAAAAATAGGCCTGGGTATTTGGGTGGGAGGTAATGCGGTGGGAGGATGGTAAAGTCAAACACCAAAAGAGTGCACACAGCTTTTCTTGAACAGGAGAACATTCTTCCAGCTCCCCCACCATGCCTGGGATCTAAGAGTGTGGCTGGCAGTTCACTTCAGCACCACTTTAAGGTAGACAGACTCCACCACAGAAAGGCTGGGGGACCTACCTCCCAATGTGACACGGTGCTAGGAGGACACTTCAGTAGAGTCCCAAGGAGCCTGATCAAAAGGCAAACCTTCCTGCCAATGCCCTGCTAAGTGGGGACAGATGGAGCAGAGCATATCCCTGGACAAGCACGTTCTTGGATGCTCCGATATGCTGTTCTGCAGGCACCGGAGCACAGGAGGAATACGGCTTTTCCTGTTTGATGTGATTTTTGTACAGATTTGGTATTTGTACTTATTACTTTCCTTCCTGAAATTATCTCAACTAACATTTCAAAATGGAATTACTCTGTTGAAAATGAGAGAGAACATATGGGTATCTATTCCATAACTCATGCATAGCGTTGATTTTCAGGCTGTGAATGAAGACAAATGTGCTATTAAAGGATAATCTGTCCAGTTTGGGGGCAGGAGCATCAGCACGTTTGTGTGCACGCGTGGAAATCACCCCCTCCCTTCTGAGAATACGGGTCTTCTTCCTGGAAAACTGCTCTTACAGACAGGCACACCCAGGTTTGCACACACGTTTAGGGGAGTTCTGGGCTCTGATGCTCACCCGTGGATCCCTGGGGACTCAGGGAAGCCAGGTCACACCTCGTCAGTTGGCTGCTGAGAAACGTACTCGCCCAGGCCCGCGCGGCCTGCCTCCACGGGAAATGCACCTCATAAGCACCTCGGAGCCTGGGCTACGTCTCTCTGAGCTGCGGGGTCTCGTGAGATGCAGCTGGACGCACGCAAACCCGCCCGTCCCCACTGCACGCGCCACTCACCTCTCCCCAGATGCCAACGGTGTCGCGGATGTCGTTTTTGCAGTAGGACAGCTGCCGGATGCAGTTGTTGACAGCCACGCTGCTCTTACCGGGGGCGAGGTCCTCCTCCGCCATCTCTACCCATCCCAGAGAGCGCACAGCAAAGGACTGGAAGACAGAGGACGGGGGTCACGCACCGCCGGGCCCATCCATCTCAACTGACACCACCGTCCTCGAGCAGCCGCAAGGTCCTGCGCTTAACGTGCTGAACCGCCTCGCTGCGTTCAACCATTTCACTGAGTTGACAAATCCACTGTTGTCGGAAAATCAAACTGGGACCTTTTCCCGCTATTTAAAAAAAATGCAGTGATGAGTATCTTCTTGCCTAACTTGTGTATTTGTGTTCAGATGTTTTCCTCAAAGATCACCAAAGTAAAATCACAGTGCTGATGGGCATAGACATTTCTAAGCTCTCATCATCTATTGTGAGGCAGTGTTTGTAATGGTAAGAAACGCAACCCCATGAGGTCTGTTACTTGCTAATCACCCAGAAAAAGAAGAGAGACAAAATGAATTAAATGTATGTTAGGTACTTGTTTCTGATAGGAACGAAGCAAGATGCTTTCGCTAACGCCCAGGAAGGGAGGAACACAGGGAATGTGAACTCCTGGTGGGAAACAGGTCTGAGGTCCTACAGCATCCACGATTAGCACCAAATCCTGAAATGCCTGTAGAACTGACGGGCTTGTGTGATTTTAAAGCACAAACACCATTTATTCTTTTGTCACTTAGAGATAATCTATTTGAGATCATGTCCCTTGTCTTCTTTTTAAAATTCTGTTATTCAATTTTTCCCTTTAATTTAATTAAAAAGTATTACATGCTTATTATAACAAAAAAAAACAAAGATGAAAAAGAAAAAACTCCACAGCACATGTGAGGTCGATTTGACTACAGTGTCTGCCCTGCTGTGAACCACCAGGAATCCCGCACAGCCTGAACTGAGTCTCGCTCTCCTGCCTGTGGCCCGGGCCCCGCAGGCCTCCCCATCATGGGGTCCCATCCAAGCTGCACCATCAGTTGAAGAAACTGCCCTCCCAGGACAGGAAGGACCGGCACAGAGTCGCACCGGTTAGGGAGCCAACAGACCGGCTCCTACACAGCAGCCTGCACAGCTCCCAAAAGTGAGTGGACTTCACAGCAAAATAAAGAAAAGCAGCAAAGTGTCCTAAAGCGACCACATATGCTCTAGCTCAGCCTTCCCCGTCCCAGCTTCAGGATCAGACCGAGTACCTACTCCCTGATTTGTTAATCACACTTTTTTAGGGGGGAAAACCCCACCAAAATACCAAAGACAAAAACCGTCCATTTAAGCAAACAGCACACTGATCCTCATGTCTTAGAGCCGGAGGTCGCGTACTCACCCCGCGGCCCATCCCCTGACGACGCACGCGGTGTCTTTTACACGTAAGCCAGGAAGGGAAGAGAAAGCAGCCCCTTAGCACCCACTCAGGACCCGGCTCTTGGGGCAAGGCTCCGGGGGGCCCATCACAGGTCACCCGTCTGTGTGTGCACGCCACAGCGACCTGCTCCTCGGGGAAGAGGCGACCCAGGCACCAGGCTGGCCGTGGCCCGGGGGGCCTGCCGCCCCCTCTGCAGCTCCGCTTTCTCAGCCCCAGACCGAGCTGTTTCTCCAGGCGGATGCGTCGGATATGCCACAGGGGCACACCACCAACATCCTGTTCTAGAAAAACTCACAACTTTGTAGGCCTCAGCCCCTAAGTACCCACGTGTTGCTATTCCTCAGGGAGCACAGTACCGCTCCCTAACTTCTCTTCCACGTGGGTTCCCAACACAGGCCCTAGTCAGTAAAACCACAATGTCCCAGCTGACTCCCCGACCTGCCATTTCGCCCTTGTCACCTACCACCTCTATTCAAACGTCAAAAGTGCGAACTCAGTTAATCCTCACCTCAACCCTTTTCGCTAATACTAGGTTACTGTACCCATTTTAAAGATGAGTAAACTGAGTGAAGCACAGAGCTGGTGAAATAGTGGACTTAGGATTCAAGCCTGGGCAGTTTGGCTTCTGCGTCCCCACAATTACGTGCCTCTGAGCTTTTACTACAGGGAATGTCAGATGGGCTCTGCCCACAAAGAAGGCCCGAGAAACTGATCTCAATACAGTTTGGAGTGTATGTGGCTCAAGAGTAGGAACAGCCTGGATTCCAACCTCAGCTCTCTGATCTACCATCCCCTGACCTTGGGCAAGTTATTTACTAAGTTCCAATTTCTTTCATTGGTAAAAGTGGGAATAATAATAATAGTTACCACAGAGGGTTTTCAATGAGGGAGAGAATAAGAAACACTCAGTAAGAGCTGTTGAGTGAATGAGCACACGAACACAGCGCCACATAAATCTTCACAGAGTCACTGAAGGAACAAGAAGATCTGTACTTGGGGTGATCACGCATCCCAGCCTTCCCCAAGACAGTTCTGGCGCCTACAAAACAATCAAGAGCAGCCCTTCCATTCTTAGAAGTGTCCTGGGTTAGATAATAAATCACATGCTTACCCTAATCAAAATTCTAGTGGGTTTTTCCTCTGGCGTGGAAACCGTGGCTTGGACAGGGGCTCTGTGATGTGCCCAGGTAGAATTGGGGTCAACAGAAGCTTCCAATGTTGCAAGTCATAAAAGGAAAAAAAACACCCAAAAGATAACAGAAGCCACTATCAGTAGAGCATCTCAGTGATCCTGACCAGGGGAGAAGCCGCAGACAGCAGTGTCCCTGCGGAATGGTCACGGACTCTTAAAACTGGAAGTCAGGAATGCACTTTCCCACTTTCTATGGCTGCCTGCTGCAGAATTCTACAACCAACGAATACTCAAAAGAATTCACTAACAATAAGGAAGATAAAAAAATAACACTGGCCTTTTGTTCCTTGAGTCCAAGAATACATGGGTTTCAATCTAAACAAACTCACTAAAAATCAAGAGTCTCATCCCTGGGTAAAAAATGCAAATCATCCAACCTCACTCCAGCACATCTGGAATATTGTTTTGTGATGCTCATCCAAAAAACAAAACAAGCTTGAACTGTATCATTATAATGAATTTATTTAAAATCATTTTGTTAGATAGGGAGACGCAGTACTATCAAACAGAAAGACAGAGTCACTGAGGCTGCAATTGGCAAGAGGAGTTTATTACTAATTAACTCGAGTTAGGGTCCATGTCTCAGAGCGCCAACACGCAGTGGCCTCTTTTCTGGACAAAGGACCCCGGGCAGCACGGGAAGGGCAGTTTTATAGGGTCAGTTCAGGCAGCAAATAAAGAGCTGTCTATCTATTGGACATGCGTCTATTTAGTACAGCGAATGGTTCTATTGCTATTTCTCTCTGCCCCCTTTCTCATATTACCCCGCGGTTTCTGCAAGCAAGCCGTTATCACATAAGCGTAACTGAGCGGTTAGCAGGCAAGCAAGCTTTACTAGAATGCAGAAGTCTGCTTTGCAAGAAGTCTATTTTGCAATTGAGCCCTGTGTACAGTTTTGGTCCCTTACAGTTTTCCTTGTGCAATCCTATTTATTGTTTTAATTTGGCTCCTGATTTGAAAAGCTTCGTCACCATCCCGCGTGGTCAAAGGAAAAGGAAACAGGTGTCTGGGGAGCAGGGAGCCAGCGTGGCTTCTTCCCGAAGAACAGAGCAGCCTGCGCCGTTGGCTGCTGCCCCCGTGTGGCCAGGCAGGTTCATGACCACCACTGCTTTCCTTTTTCTTTTCTTTTTTTGTTTTTTTTGAGACAGTCTCACTTTGTTGTCCAGGCTAGAGTGCGGTGGCGTCAGCCTAGCTCACAGCAACCTCAAACTCCTGGGCTCAAGTGATTCTCCTGCCTCAGCCTCCTGAGTAGCTGGGACTACAGGCGTGTGCCACCATGCCCAGCTAATTTTTTCTATTTTTGGTAGAGACAGGCTGGTCTGACCTCAAGCAATCTTGCCTCAACCTCCCAGGGTGCTAGGATTACAGGCGTGAACCACGCCTGGCCGACACCACTTTTCCTTAAATTCTAGGAAGTGTTGCTTTAGAAAAGCTCAAAATATTTAGTCAAATCACTTGCCTTTTAAAATATTTTTTTAAAAATTCAAAAATGAACAAAAAACCCCCAACAATTACACTTTGATTCATGCTCATTCTTCAATAGCTCTTAACCAAAAGGGCAAAGAAGAGCAACGGTTCAGGGTACGACTATGTTACCAGATGGATCCGGACTCAAGGTCAGACTTGCTGCTTCCTCCCTGCTGACTTTGGCATGTCACTTCTGGTCTCTAAGTGTCAGCGTCTTCATCTGTAAAATGGGAATAATGACACTACCTATACTCACAGTGTAGGTGAAGACTAAGGTAGATAATGCGGGTGAGATGCATATGCTAAAAACGCAATACATATTTGTTGGTGTTATGGGTACATTTTCACTCTTTCTTATTAGTGGATTTTAAGAATTTACCTAGTTTAACCGGTTTCAGCCAAAGCAGCATGTGGAGGGGAGGTGCTGCAGACCACGATACAAGTGAATATATCACCTGCGGGGCTTTCTTAAAACACCGAAAACCGGGCCCCACCCTCAGAGTTTCTGATTCCGTAGGACTGGCGGGGCCCAAGAATGTGCATTTCTGTATCGAACAAGTTCTCAGACGATGCTGGAGTTGCTGACCGGGAACCGCTGCTATAGACAGATGGCCCCTTCTTCATCCAAAGTCATGCTGTTCCTGAGATTTGTCCTGGAAGTAAAATCTGTGTTCCGATCCCAGGACTGTCACTTACGACTCATGATCTTGGGTGAGTTAGTTCGCTCCCTGCGTCTTGGTTCCTTATGTCTAAAATGTGGACACTAGAAATAACCTGTCTCCCAACAGCCTATCAACTGCTGTGAGGATTAACAGGCTAAATCCAGCTCGCTGCTGCTCCTGTTCCTGTTGTTAGTTGCTGTGGGTATGGAGGGGAATCGGGTGACGGCTGAATTAGGAGGGAGGCAGCCTTTGGCCTGGGCTTCCCTCTCTCCTGTTTGTTCTCTTCTCCTGCGGCGGAATCAAGTCTGAGGACTTGGTCAGTTGGAGCCCTCATCCTGTGTGCCATTTCTCTCTCTGAGTCCTAAATTATTAATAACACAGACGTGTTCCTGGCAAGAACCTCTCCCTAAAACACGTACAGTCAGGCGGAACGCAATGCAAAGCCTTGGTTTCTGCAGCCAGGCAAGCTCTGGGTTCAGACTGCTGATCCCGACCGGGGGGGCTCAGCCTCCACACATGTGAGTCTACTCGGCTGAAACATGATAACATCAATAACACGAAGGCCACAGAGCTGCCAGGAGGCTTCAAAGAAATGAAGAAGGTAAAATGGCTGGGGCGCTCTAGGCCCTCAGAAAATGTCGTTTTTTTTCCTCTTCTTTCTGGCTCCAGAAGACTCTATCATCAAAACGTACACAAGATCATTTCCTTCTCTTTTCCGCAAAGCGTGATGTTTCTCCTTTCCCCAGCCGCAGTTCCAGGCCTCTGCCCTTTTCCGTCCTCTGAGCGTTAGTGGGGGCAAGCGAGATGCGAGCTCGCAGGTAGAAACCGGGGGCTCCGCCCTGGACCACGACGGGGGCCGAGACCAGGGGGCTGGAGTGAGTGAGGGCCCGACACGGGCCGGGCCGCTAGCCGGGCAAGCCGGCCTTGGTGGCAGAACGAGCTCGTGAGCACAGAGCTGCACGCCCAGCGCCCAGGGCACAGTTGTGGCTCTGGAACTGTTGAGGAATAACGACGAAAAGGCAAACGGTATCAGAATTTCAGAATTGATAGCAACACTAAACCATAAACATTAAAAAATTAAAAATGCTTACATAGAAAAGCTAAAATTTGTCATAACGCTACCAGTGCAATCCTAACACTCATCTGTGGGCATCACCATTTAACACTAATTATCCTGCAGTGCAACCACACTGCGTACAGAAGGGAATGGACACTTACTCGGGCCCATCAGCTCCTGGAGACCCGCATAGGCGCGTGGGACGTCGTGACGGAGCAGACATGGGGGGGCCACCGCACAGCATTGTGCGATAAGGCCACACAGAGACACAAGCAGGACCGGGAGCTCATGAAAGGAGTGTCAGGTTTGCTTCGGGGTGACCCGAAAAGTATAATAAAGCCTGTGAAAGAAAAGCCACAGGTGTCTGGAGAGTCCAGGGTCACAAGTCTAACTTGGACCAGGGACAGACGGCCACAGCCAGGCCGACACTCCTATCCCCTCCCCTATCTCCGCAGGAGTTACTCACCCCCGACCCAGCCCTGCCCTCGGGGTGGACGCTTTTTTGCCTCCACCCGTCTACACCCAGATACTCAAAATAAACGTTTTACTACACACGAGGCTTTGTGGGTCTCTCTTGAATCTGGAGGAGCTTTTTAATTCAGAGAGGGCGTAATGGACAGCTTCTTAGAAGACATGATGATGAGCTGAGCTTTGCGGGATGGATGGATTCACTCAATCCACAAATGTCTATGACACCATCGCGACACCAGGTACTGGAGCCTCATCACTGAACCAAACAGACCCAAGCTCTGCTCCAAGCAGTACTGCAAAATGCCGAAGGGCACGATCATCTGGCTGCCACACCCTGCGAAGGTCTTGCAGCGCCACGGACATGGGCCAGGAGAGTGAGGGACAGCTGCAGGAGGGGCAGTGAGCACAGGGTCTAGGGCTAGGTGCTCAGGCCACTGAGCTGACCTTGGGCTCAAACCCTAGGTCAGCCACTCAGGAGTGGTGTGATCTAGGTTATCTAATCCTGGTGAACCTCAGTTTCCCCACCTGTTGCCATGCAGACCTTACGGGGTACTGGCAGGATGAAATGGGGGCCTTATGTTAAGTATCTTGCAAAGGGCCTGACCCAAAGGAAACGGCTGGGAAAGGCAGCTGCTGTTTTCTGAAGGTCTCTGGTCCTTGTCAGGTGTATCAGGACTGGGGAACACTGCTGACGGCCAGCTGTGCCACTAAGGACACCCCAGCGTGGTGGGCGCAGGGAGAGATACTGCGCTAGGCGAGGAGCGGGGGAGGGGTGCTCCGCCATCTTCAGAAGGGCAGGATCCGTCTCATCAGCTGGCTGCAGGGTTTTACCTAAGGGGCCATGGACGGGGAGATCCAGGGATGAGCTTCAGGAATTTCTAACCCCCCACCCCAAGAATACATCCAAAACTATGCTTGTGAGCTTTCGCCAGCTCTGCAAAGACTGCAAGAACACAGAGCACAGTAAGTCCTCACTTACGTCGACAGGTTCTTGGAAGCTGCCACATTCAGCGAAGTGACCGATGGCAGGTCTTCAAATAGCATCGCTCTGTTCAACCTCTTTCACCATCATTTCATCATAATGTTGATGAGAAATAAAAATTGGTTTTGTTATGTATGATTCTGCTTAAAGTCAGTTTCTAAGAACTTTTCAGTGATGTGAAGTGAGAACTTACTGTACTTTAGAGACTTTCCAAGGAGGTTAGACACCAGAGCACTCACTTATCAACTAAAGTACACGGACTGGAGGCAGAAAAGCTGACTATTTGGCATCAGAGTCCTACTCTGATTAGCAAATGAGGAAAAGGGTTAAATGGCTCTCCATCAGAAATGATCAGGAATTCAGGGCTGAAAGGAAGAAACGGGTAGAGGGACCAGAGAGGACAAAAGGACCACAACCCTCTGGGGCGCTGGCGTGTGAGCTGGCACTTGTCTGATGACTTGTGAGGCCAGCACCCAGCTTTTCACATGAGGAACTTTTCCTGAGCACTGTGACCCCCTGGACAGCAGCCTGATGCACCAGCAAAGCCGGTTGCAGAGGGTGGCTGACGACGCCAGGGCGTTGCCCTTCCCCTGGGGAGCTGCTTGGCAGAGAAAGGAACACGCAGGGTTTCAGAGTGGAGAAAAGGAGTTCAACACAAGGGAAATACAAGCCCCAGCGAACTGGCAGAGCTCCCGGGAGGATACACAGACTTCTGCAGGACACGGGACTGGGATGCAAGCCTGTCTTGCGAGACCCCAGGAGCAGGTGAGCCTGGCTGCTGCCTGAGTTGCGTGGAGCTGCTCTACGGAGACCTTTTCTATCTGTGCTCTTGGGGTCAGGTGGAAAAACAACAAACATGTATTCTTGCTGTATGTCACCATGGAGAAGGACCTTCTTAATAATCATACAGCTCACATATGACCTATTCGTATTGGTGGCTACAATAACGTACATTTAGGGTACATGTATTACACTTGATAGCCTTTGTCTGTGACGTTTCTGGAAGAGTTAAGAACAGCCCTCTGCACTCGCACTTCCCACGGTGCCTACAGGCGGCACAGATAGCTGGCAGCCGGCTGGCATCCACCCAGGGCCCAGGGCTTTTTGGCCCGTCCAGATTTCAATGAGGCGTAAAGCGGCCAGTAAGCAAAGGGCTGTGACCTAAACCAGCTTCCACAGAGTCCATTCTGAAAACGTGCATGCTTTGTAAGGTTCAAATTACCGTCCTTGAATGTTGCCTCCACGACAGGGAAGTCGTTAGTAAACTGGTGGTCACCACAACAGGCAGGAGCATTGTTATCAGGCACATGGTTTTAACTGTAACTAGGTGCTGGTACTGCTTTTTTTTTTTTTTTTTCAACACTGAAATGCTCTCTAAATCCAGGATGCCAGCAGGTTTTGCCGGAAGGTGTCTGTGGATTCTCTGGAGTGAAGCCTGACTCAGTTCTCCACCCAGCTGAAGCAAGGAATCAGCCTGATTAGTTATTCTGCAGGGCAGTGACCTCGGCGGCCAGGGAGGGCCCGGAGAGCGTTTCTGCGCTGGCCCTGACGGGCGCGTCAGCCATTCCTGCCGCTTCCCCAGGCGGCCCACACGCAGTGAGCATCAGGGAGGGAAACAAGATGCAAAGCTGAGACACGTCACTTGCAGAGTAAGGACAGACTCAGACCACACCGCGTCCCCGAGCTCTCCATGTAACGTGGAACATTTGACTTTGCTGGGAAAAGCAAGGTGGCCACATGAGCTCACGGGGAGATGCTGATGCAAAGAGAGCCTGGAGTCGGGAGGCAGCTGCGTCCTCCAGCCTGGGGACGCAGGGAACTGCCAGAGCGGGGACACTGTGGGCCCACAGGGAAGTGACACAGTTCAATCTCTCATTGTAACAGGTGTGTCGCAATGGAGAATGCAATATTCAAACCACAGCGCAATAGTTTGCTTCTTAACCAGCCTGCTATAAACACGTCCTCCAGGTGGCATCTGAGGCAATTCAGAGCTGGTTTGATCCTCTACCCTAGACCGTGCCGTAGCAGTGACCTCACTGAGACTTGACTGACATCCTTCCTCGGAACAGTTCGAGTTCAAACACAGTCAATTCGCATCATGTGCAGATTCTGTATTTGCAAGTTCACTCACTACAATTTATTTTTAACCCCAAAGTCAATATTCATGGTGCTGTGGGCGTCATGGCAGACACAGAGGGTCAAAAAGGAGCACCGAGCACATGTTCTATTTACAATGGCTCCTAAACACAAGAAGGTTGTGGTGTGCCTCATGGAGAAGTCTGTGTGTCACGAAAGTCACTCAGGAGTGAGTCACGGTGCTTTTGGTCATCCGTTCAATGTTAACAAATCAGTAACATACATTAAATAAGCAGAACACACAAAACAAGGTCACGGACTGAGCCAGTGATGGGAATGCTGTGACTAGGGGCTTGCAGGAGCCTAACCCTGCATTTCCCCCAGGAGCGGCACCCCACCACCGACTGAAGGCGGCGTTGGCAGCGACTCTGCAGAACACTGTCACCGTGAGCGACAAGGAGCCAGGATGGAGGGGCAGAGGGTTGTGGCTGCTGGGGGTGGAGACTGACTACGGCTGGGCTTTCTGGCACTGCTACTGCCCGATGACATCCAGGATGTCATCTGATTTACTCAGGCCTCATTTTCCTCATCTGACAAATGGGAGAGGGGGGCGGGGCAGTCGAGGAGGGAAAAGGGTTTGAGCTAAAAGATCTTTCAGGGCGTTTCTAACCATAAAATGCCTTCCCAGCATGTTCTCAGCTGTCCCCACAGGTGCCCACTGGCCTCCAGGAGGGTCCCTCATCCTCCAGGCAGGAGCTTGCTGTGGGCTTTCCCTGACCACCTGCTTCCCTCTCCCACCTGCGGCTCGGTTTCACCTCTGAGAGTCCTTCCCTGACCACCCTCCTTCCCCACAGCTCCCTCGTCCTCTTCCCTGCTTTGGTTTTCTCCACAGTAGGTATTTTCATTCAACACACTCGCATTCCACCGTGTGTTCCTCTCTCCAGCCTAGAAAGTAAACGGCACGGAGGCAGAGGTCTGGTCTGCAGTGCCCCTAGCCCCTAAGCACAGAGCGTGGTTGTCGGGAGAGTTAAATGAGTGTGCACGGAGCTGGGCTCAGAACAATGCCTGCTACTTGCTGAGAGTTAGCTATAGTCATCACCATCAGGATTGATTTTACTTTATACTGTTGTTTTATAAGAAAGGTTTTATTACACTACTCTCCAAGAAATGAAAAGTCTGCAAATTTTTGCAAAGTGTCGGAAACAAACTCAATGAGCTCATAACATGCAAAGACCTGCAAAGACCTCCATTAAAAGCACAACTGTTACCAACCCTAGAGAGACGATTTATCATGTTTGAGTTCTCGAAGCTGACTCTCAGAACTCTGCACTGTACTCACGCGGGAAAAGATTTAACCACTGCACAGACACTAAGAACACAGGGCTCCGGTGGGCCTGGAACCCAGCCACCTCATTTCACAGATGAGTAAATCCAAGTCCCTAAAGCATTGCCCAGAGATGCTGCTAACAAGAACAGGGACCTGCCTTGCGAGAGGGGAGGGGACTCCAGGCCCCGAGTGAGCAGAAGTCTGTCTTTAGGGGGTTTGTTTGGTGACTACCCGAAACGGTCCCTGGCCAACTGGCCCTTACTGTGTGACGCAAAGATGAAGTGAAGGCCGCACAAGGTGGCTCACGCCTGTAATCCCAACACTCTGGGAGCCCGAGGCAGGAGGATTGAGTGAATTCAGGAGTTCAAGACCAGCCTGAGCAAGAGCAAGACCCCGTCTCTACAAAAAATAGAAAAATTAGCTGGGTGTGGTGGAGCATGCCTATCGTCCCAGCTACTCAGGAGGCTGAGAAGGGAGGATCGCTTGAGCCCAGGAGTTTGAGGTTGCTGTGAGTTATGATGACACCACTGCATCCTAGCCAGGGTGGCAGAGTGAGACTCCATCTCCAAAAGAAAAAAAAATATGAATAAACTCTCTGCCAACACATTTGCGGCAACTCAAGAAGAAAGGAGAATTTTAAGTAGTTGTTCTAAAGAATGTGCTTCAACTTAGACATGTTGAATTCGTAAGGGGAGGAATGTACGTACACATAGCTGAGATTAAAAAGGAGACCATTCAGCACTAGAATAAAGGCTAAAGAACTAATGCCAGAGATGAGAAGGCATCTGAGGAGCAGACATCTCTCAGGCCTCACTGCAGACAGGCAGACAGACAGACAGAATGAGGAGATCCCCTGCGGCTTCTCCTCACAGGGCGGGACGAAGCAGACGCGGCCACTGGCGAGCTTGTTCCAGAAACGTGCATCTCGTTCCCAAGACAGTCACCTCCCGCTCGTCTGTGCGCCGAGACTGGCAGCTCCCGCCCCACACGGGAGCCGTGACTTTCAAAACGCAGTATGTGCTGCCACTCGGACAGACAGCTTGGGGCCCGTGCAGCTTCATGGGGCTGCGTTTCCATTCCAAGCAGGTAATACGCCCATGTCTCAGTACAGCCAGGTCTTACCCTATGTGTGTGGACGCCAGAAAAGAGGGACCAAGGGAATCGTAAGGAAGCTCAGTAGCTCCAGAAACGAGAAACTCTTCTAAGCGTGAGCATGATGGACCAGACCTGGCGATCGCACAGCGGGAGGGCAGGACCCAGAGAATGTCGCGACACAGTGGAGCCCCAAAATTCCAGGAGAAGGGACTGCAGGTGCAAACCTGTCCCAAAGCCCCCGTCTTTGGCAGTCCCTGTCACCCCCTGGAAATCCCTGCAGACGCTGGGGAGAAGTGCCAGGGTGACGCAGGGAGCTCGCAGACAAGCTCGCTCTCCTGTCAAGCGGGGCAACCAGTTTCAATACATGTCTGTATGAACTGTGGAGTAAGCTGGGTTTTTGTTTGTTTGTTTTTTTAAGGTAGTATAAGCCCCTGCTGACTAATGCCCACGACTTTCCAACCCGGCGTCTGGAGGCTGAGAGCAGACAGGGCTTTGACCTGGGGCAGGTGGAAAGGAAGGCTGGTGTGGTTGAGCTTGGGAGCCTCCTTCCTGTTCTGGCTGAGCCACTAGGGGAGTCTGAGCTGGTGAGCGCTTTACATACTGTGCTCTGCCATGAAGGAAAAGCGGAGAGCAATCTATAAAGTGGAAAATACACACAGACACACACACACACACACACACACACACACACTCTTTCACTAATGCAACAGGTCAAAAAATTGTTTCAAGGCTTGTTTTGTCTACAAGACAAGGCAATAGGACTCAATCCTAGTAACATATAGCAAATTCTTTATACATATTATCACTGTCTCCTCTCTGGAAGTTAGATTAAAACTTCCTATGTTACTTACATAATCACATACTATCTGCAATTTCATTAATAACCAGTGTATCACCAGGCATTTCCCACCTTTTTCCTAAGGTCTGGAAAAAAGAAATTTATGCTGTTTAACTGAAGCTATGGCATACTATAAACTCCAACTGCTAAAATAATGATTCTATGAGAAGGGGAAGAAAAGTGGTCTTGGTGACGGCATAGACCTGGGACTAAGCCGAGCCCCACGCTGCCTCCGGGGGATGCCATCCACACGGCAGCCCAACCTGCTAACCAGTGTGACTCACAGGACTGTTGGGAACCATTATATCAGAATATTTTAAAGAAAATTTTGGATGATAAAAATCATATTTGATGTTTAGACAGGACCGTAGAGGTACCAAAGCATCTCTACAGGCTGGGCACCGTGGCTCACGCCTGTAACCCTAGCGTTCTGGGAGGCCGAGGCCAGAAGATCACTTGAGCTGAGGAGTTCAAGACCAGCCTGAGCAAGAGTGAGACCCCGTCTCTATTAAAGACAGAAAAAAATTAGCCAGGCATGGTGGCACATGCCTGTAGTCCCAGCTACTTGGGAGTCTGAGGCAGGAGGATTGCTTGAGCCCAGAAGTTTGAGGTTCCAGTGAGCTATGATGATGTCAGTGCACTCTACCAGGGGCGACAGAGCAAGGCTCTATTAAAAAAAAAAAAGCATCTATCTTATTTGGTCATCACAGTAACATTGTAAGTTTTCCAGTCTAGGCATTAGTATCATCCCATTTTACAGATGAGAGAGGCGAAGTTCAGAGAGGTTAAGTTACTTACTCAAAGTAACTTACTCAAAGATACACAGCTCATCACTGACAGAACTGGGACTAGAACCCAGGTATTCCAGCTCCTACTTCATACTCTTTTCACTGGAAGCATGGCCCCACGTTAGGGACAAAGACTGGCTGGTTTCCCTCTTTTGTCATTCACTGCAAGTCACCTGCTTGGGTGTGCCGCCAAACAAAGAAACTAACCCCGCCCCCTCCAAAGCCATATTTTATCTCAATCTTTAAAACAGTTGTATGTCCTCAGGTGAACCTTGAGCTTCTGGGATAGAGCTCCCACCACTGGAATGCCACAGAGAACCAGAGGACCAAACCGAATGCATGAAGCCGCGGCAAGGCTGGCCTACTCTGAGAGGAAGGATCGCCAGTGACCAAAAGCATGGGCTCTGGAACCAGACCGCCTGGGTTCAAGTCTCAGCTCTGCCCTTATCAGCTGTGGAGCTGCGAGCAATAGCAAGCTCCTGCAGCTAAAAGGAGAACACGCCTCGCGGCCTGCGGGAGAACAGAGCAGCGTGAGGCTCGTGGCCGTGCAGCATGGGTGTTGGCCGTCCCCATTTACAGAGGTGGCAGATGAAGCCGAGACAGGACACGGAGCTTGTCAGCAATGGCCCGTGTGCAGTGGTGTCCACACACACTAAATGCTCGGTGAATGTCGGCTGTAACCGTCATTACTGCAGTCTTGGGAAGAACATGTGCTTCAGGGTCTGTCTCCCTTGGGTTCAAATTTCCGTTCACGCATGTAACACCTCTGTAACTTTAGGTGAGTCACTTAGGTTCTTTGAATGCCGGCTTCCTATCTGCAGAATGGGATGGTGCGTTCACCTCCCACACAGGGCCGTCCTGAGAGTCCGACGGCTCGCTGCAGGCAGAGTGCCCGCACGGCTAGACTGGGAGAAGCCCTGGTCTCCTTCTCCATCTACCCTCGACTGTGGCCAGGCGACGAGGGTCTACACTGGGTGTCCACTCATTGCACTGTTTCTAGATCGCTGCCAAAACGTGTCGCAGGGACGCACAGGAGTATCTGAGGCAGAAGAGGTGAGCCTGATCGAGCACTTTCTGCAAACCAGCTCTAGGCTGCTCAAGAGCTCATCTGACTTCCCAACTCTGAAAAGAGTCATGGCTCTCAGGAGAAGGGATCTTTGAGAAATCGCATGTTCTTGGCTCCACATTCTATGGGCCAACTTTCCCGTCTTGCTAGAGACGGGGCACTTGCTGTTCAAACTGGCCCCTGGAAATGTGGCTGCAGCAGAGGAGTGAGCCCCCGGTGGGCCCCCTGCCCCGAGTAGCAAATCTGCTCAGAGAACGGGAGACCACAGTGGAATCCAAGGGGACACGTTCACGACCAGTGCCGGCAGAGGGGGAACTAAGCACTGTCTGGCCAGTGGTCTGGGTCAGGATTCTGTTGGTTTGACAGCAGAACATGGTTTTAACGAAGCGATCTTGAGTCTGAGGGTCTCCTAAACCCAAGTGAAGTTATTTGCATCCTGGCTTAGCTTAGAGAACCGATCTCAAAAGTTGTCTTCGACGTGGAGCAACCAAACTCCCATGTGTAACTGCACGTCACCGCTCCCTTCTTTAACTCCAGTAGCAAGTAACTGTCGCTCTTAAATGACAGGACCATTTTCTCTGCTGCATTACTTCATTTTGTTTCCCTCCCCAGTCTGCTCTTATGCCACACCTTGCACGTAATAGCTACCGAATAAACACATGCTAAATGAACAGATGAATCTGTTGCCGACCATTGCTGAGAGCTGTCTCTCTCGGTGTCAGTTTATAGTTGGAAAATACGGAAGCCTGACCACTAAAATGATTTCCTTGTAAGCACCAGAGCCAGAAGCAGATCTCTGTGGCTTAGCTCTAGGCCTTCACACTTTGATGAGATCTTAAACAGGAGTCCTAGGGGTGGGGGAGTGTCGTGGCTCAGCTAGATTTGGCTGACATCTGAATTATTCTGATGGTCCTAGAGGAGGAACCATTAGATCTCTATCAATTTTCTTAACTGCGAATAAATAAGAAATGTTTTCATTACCACCAAAAGACTGGTACATGGAATTAAGCTCTCAGGCAGCAGGCTGGGGAGAGCAAGGCCTGAGGTATACCGGCTCTTCTCCTGGTGGCCTTGGAGCGCCAGCTCAGGACCCCCAGGTCGTGACCGGCTGGCCCTTCCTGGAGGACCAACACCTGCTGGATGAACATACTATGGCTGCTTCTGCCTGAGGCTGCTCAGTGCCGTGACCATTCATGGCCCAGAATTCTCTGCCAGGATCCCACCAGGTCAGGTCCATGCACCTGCTGCCCCGACGCTCTTGGGACGACCACTGCTGCCGCGGCTGCTGGCTGACGTCCACTTCCCCTCCTGTTTCCTGCCTCATTCCTGCAGGGGAAGCAGGAAGTCTGCCTTTCCTCAATCAGCCTTTCCAGGCATCTGCCCAGCACAGGGCGCAGCTGCCAACAACTGGACAACAACGCGTCTTGTTTCAGGAGTGCCTTTCCAAACTCGGGGCTCACACGTGGCACCGCTTCCTCGACGGCTCATTCAGGCAAGTGTAGTGACCAGAAGCTAATGAGGGAAAGGAAGCCATGGTTCTGCCAGGAACACAGCATTACGCTTGGCTGTATTGGCAAATAAAAGGAGGAAAACAGCTTTAGAAACACAAAAGCTGTCCTCTGGGCCAGCAGGCAAAATGAACAGCCAAGGCCAGTGGCAGTGAGCGTCCAGACCAGGGTCGGAAAGCCTGGCTTCCATCCCACTCTTCCGCCGCCAGCCACACACGTTGGGCAGATCGCTTCTTCTAAGGCTTAGAAGAGATGATCTTTATTTTCCCCTTGTGAATGCCAGCCTGAAAGCCATGCATGAGAGGATGGCTGACATTCTGCCAGGACTGGGTACGTTCACCGCTGGCTCTGGGCTTTGCTTTCTTGCTTCAGGCATGTTGATATCTGCTGCCCTTCACGGAGGGTTTTTACTTTGAATGACTGAACCATGAGGGTGCATCCTACATGCTCCCGGTAACATGAACTTGCCCCTCGTCCAGTAGGAGGTAGAGTCCGTTTCTCCAACCCCCGACCTGGACGTGCCTGCTCTGACCACGGAGAACAGTGGAAGTGATGTGGCACCATCTCCAGGAAGAGCCACTTCTGGTGGCCTCAGCTTCCTGCATCTTGGAAGCCAGACATCCGACAAGGAGCACAACTGCCACCCAGAGACCACTGCCGGGAGGAGCCCGAGCCACACAGAGAGGCCACGGAGGGTGGATGGGGAAGAGGAGGAGGAGGAGGAGCCCTGGGCCACCCGGCACTTTTGAGAAGAAGCCATCTTGGACATGGGACCTCCAGCCCCAGCCATCCCCGTGCGGATCAGGAGGGACCTGCATCGCAGAGCCCTCCCCCACTCCCAAACCCACAGAGTCACGAGCTAAATAAACGATTGTTTTAAGTCACCCAGTTCTGGTGCAGTTTGGTTCGTCACACGTAGGAACAGACAACAGAAACAATGTTATCCACAGTATTGGACAAACACAGATGGACCTCATCTTAAATCTGTTCCTGAAAGCATCTGCTGAAAATGAACACGAGTTTACATACAAAACCATTTCCAAAGCTTCCCCTCTCACATTTATTGAAAAGGATGGGGTCGGGGGAGAGAATCACCAAATCCTGCACAAATTTAAGTGCACTCCTTAGCTCAGGCACCATCTCCTTCTGGGAAGCCGCAGGAGCCACACGAGCCCAGCCAGGGCAGACGCCCCAGTGCACCCCGCGCTCGCCACGCACCTGCCGGCACGGCGCATCGCACCCGCCTGCTTGCCGGCTGCTCCCTGCAGACAGGGGCCGTGTCAGTTCCGCCCCGTAGTAGGAACAGTGTCAACAAACACTGGCTGATGCAGAAGGAATACTCATTATGTGGGAGGGACTGTCCCAAGCATTTGACATGTGTTTTATGTTTATAACATGCCAACTCTGCATTCACAATAGCCAGGTGAGGGTAGATACCATTATCACCCTCATTCTGCAGACGAGGCATGGAGAGGCCAAATAACTTGCCGGAGGTTACCCAGCTAGGAAGCAGTGGAGCCTGGCTTTGAACCCCAGACGGTCTGAGCCCAGAGTCCATGCTCTTAACCATCACACCACTCATTAAGCATGGATGCTCCTTTAGCATTTAGCATTCAGTAAATATTTTTGACTCAATTAACGAATCAACAATGCAAATCAAATCCAAACGTCCCACACAGATCAGGATTTCTGAAAGAAGAAACCTGTACCACATAAGTAGAAATCAAGTGTAAGAACTACGCGCAGCTATAAAATCCCATATAACTGCTAAGTAATGATAATGAATTTGCTACCCAGACCAGAAATAAATCTGAATGAGAAAAGATACTCCCTACCATTTCCTGTTTATCTATTAGTGCTAATCTAGTCAGTAGCCACTAATACAATTACTTCACGAAAATCTATGCTAATAGGAACCAAGGGAGAGCACAGATAAATAAGCTCACTGATGAATATTAGAATTTCACATTTGTTTACCATTCATTTCAGAAAGGTCCTCTGTCAGATCTTACTAACAGACGATTTGTGCCCTCTCCTTCCCCTTTCTCTCCATCTGGGGCAGGTCATAACAAAAGGATAAGGACACAAGCGAAGCTTCCACAAAATCCAGTGCCTGGACCCAAAAAATCCCTGAGAAAAATCCACTGAGAACTGGCTGCAAACGGCTGTAACACAGCTGGCAAGTACTGCGTAGGAAGACCGTGCCTACTTCCCCACAGAAGACGCACAAAAATGATGCTTTCTTTTTTTAAATCAGGTTTCAAACTTTACAGTGTTTTTTTTTTTTTTTTTTGGGACAGATTCTCACTCTGTTGCCCGGGCTAGAGTGCCTAGCCGGGCACTGTGAGTGGCGTCAGCCCTCAAACTCCTGGGCTCAAGAGATCCTTCTGCCTCAGCCTCCCGAGTAGCTGGGACTACAGGCACGCACCACCATGCCCGGCTAATTTTTTCTATATATTTTTAGTTGTCCAGCTAATTTCTTCCTATTTTTGGTAGAGACGAGGTCTCACTCTTGCTCAGGCTGGTCTCGAACTCTTGAACTCAAATGATCCACCCGCCTCGGCCTCCCAGAGTGCTAGGATCACAGGCGTGAGCCACCACGTCGGGCCCTATAGTGTTGTTATTCAGTGTTGTCTGTAGACCTGCAGGGTTGTAGACAATCAGCATCAGCCTCACCTGCAAGCTTGGAAATGCAATCCCTTTTCCTGTCTCAGAACAACTGGATCAGGATTTGGCCACATGTGCACTGCAAAGGACTAGGCCGCGTGGATGAGGGTGAGAAGGAGGAGCCTGTCCTCAAGCAATGACCTTCCAGTTCCCTCTCCCATTCCTACCTCCAGCAACTCTGCTACTTAATCCCAGATACTCGGGCAGCCAAAACGGTCTTCATGCTGAGGGAGCAATGACTGGGAACAGGTGGGCCTCACTCGTTCTTGGGCTTTGGACTCAAATGCATGTGAGTTCCGGTCTCAGTTCCGCCTGTTACTTGCTGCATGATCAGACACATTACTTCAGTTGTTCTAAGCATCAGGCTCACATCTGCAGTCTGGGAAAACAACCGTGACGCCCGTGTTTGCAGGACATCGCGCGGCAGGGCCTGGCCGGGGAAGGGGCCCATGCGGGCGTGAGGCAGGGGAGGGGCACCGGCCACGTCCCCAGCGCTTGGTCTTTCCTTCTCCAGACTCGAACACGCGTCAGACTGAACTGTTTCATCTGGAATCTGAAAACTTCTCAGAACCAGAAGTGACTTCTAATTTGATGACGTGTTTCTTTTACAGATGCGAAAGCTGAAACCCGCAGAATTTAAAGCTTGGGACAGTATAATCCGCCTACTCATTTCCTTTACCATGGATGTCGGAGAACAATGTAATGACAGCAGGACCAAGAACCTCTCCGCTCAAACATTCCGGAAACAATTTGGCACACACCTCGAGACACTAGGAGGAGGAGGTCAGAGGCTCGGAGACCCACCTTTGAAGGCCGTCTCCACCCAACCAGTTATGCAACCCTCCAACTCACCTTCTTCACCTGTAAAAGGAGGACCATGAGGTCATCTCAAATGTCACTTCCAGCTCTAAGGAATTCTGTGATTCCGAAGGAAAGTGGACGTCATTTCCATCATGTTCCACCAGGTGGCAGGCCACCTCCCTTATAGAAGTCTGAGCAGAGTTACACAAAGGATGGAAGGCACCAGTACGTATTTTTCAAAGCATTAAGTTTTCTACAATTTGATTGTAACTGGTTTTTATTTTAACGTTAAGCATTCATTCAGCAATGTGGCGTGGGAAAGGGGCTAAATGCGATTCTAAAGAAGCTACTCAGGTAGGATGAGCACAGGACAGACACGGGCACGGGGAGGGCAGCTGCCTGCCCACCCAGACCTGTCTTCTGGACGGACGAGGCCTCGGGGGCTGATTATCCACAAAAGGTCTGAATACACAGAAACTCCCAAAACCTTTTCACGTGGGAAGGTGACACAAAATAGACAGAGAGAAAATGAAATGATTAGAGAGAAGCAACTTAGATTCCAGCTGCAGATAGTTTTGGATTTAAAACTGCACAGGGGCTAACTGCAATGTGGTATTCCGGAATAGACACTGGGACAAAAAGGGACATTAGAAGAAAAACCGGTCAGATCAGAACAAAGTGTTCAGTGAACGGTTTTGTGCCAGTGGTAACCTATGGTTGTGTGAGACGTTACATGAGGGGAAGCTGGGTGAAGGCGATGGGGGGACTCTGTGCTATCTTTTCAACTTTTCCATAAATCTAAAATTATGCCAAAATAAAAATTTTGTTTTAAACATGCCTAGAAAAGATAAGAGGAAAAAATGGCCAAGAATGGACAGAAACACAGAGTTTTCATAGCAAATGTCCTGTTTCTGTAAGCATGTATTAAGGGGGAAATTTTAAAACTAGGGCGTAGGAGCTTACATGCAATAAAACTAAGACAAATAAATAAGAATGACAAAGCCCAGAATAAACTGGGATGTGGCCAGAGAAGCATATTCCAGGATCTCACTGACAGGATCACACACTGCTCTAGGCTTTCTGGAAAGCAATTTTGCAATAAGTGACAGAAGCCAGAAAATGGACAGCCTTTGACCTGGTAACACCAGTTTTAGGAGCCTATACCGAAGCAACAATTTAACAGGAAAAAATCATCTGTTTTTATGAAGTTGTAGCTCTGCCTGTAGTATGGAAACTGCTTCTCTGACTACAGGTGCCTAGACAGACTATGGTGCTATTAATTAAATGGAATATTATAATAAAATTAAGAATGATAAGTCTGCGAATGATGGAAAGGAATATGTGGAATAAGTTTTACAGAGCTCACTACCAGACCACAGTCTCCTAGACTGGGTCCTGAAACAGAATAAAGACATTAGTGGGAAAAAATGGGAAAATGTGAATAAATGTTGAATCACATGGTACCAATCTTAATCTCTTAGCTGTGATCAATGTACCATGATCACGAAGATGTTAGTATTAAAGAAAGTGAGGTGAAGGATATATGGAAATACAATCTTTACAACTTTTCTATAAATCTACAGTTATTTCAAAATAAAAAGTCAAATAGAGAAGTCAGAATTATATATAAACATACAAATATTGTTATCAAGTACAAAATATTTTGCTCACGCCTGTAATCGTAGCACTTTGGGAGGCAAAGTGGGAGGATCGCTTGAAGTCAGGAGTTCAGACAGGCCTGAGCAACATAGCAAGACCTTGTCTCTACAAAAAATACAAAAATTAGCCAGGCATGGTGACGCACACCTGTAGTCCCAGCTACTTGGGAGGCTGAGGCAGGAGGATCGCTTGAGCCCAGGAGTTTGAGGTTGCTGTGAGCTAGGCTGACGCCATGCCACTCTAGCCCAGAAAACAGAGTGAGACTTTATCTCAAAAAAAAAAAAAAAAAGTACAAAGCATTTATTGCATAAAAAGTTAGGTAGGCTTGAGAAGTATTTTGGGAGTGAGAAGAACACTTTTTTCCTCGGGAGAATACGTGTGTGTGTGTGTGTGTGTGTGTGTGTGTGTGTGTGGTTATTTTATGGCGTCACTGCTGTTTAGAGGTTTCACTGAACAACTGATCATCAAGATGCCCACATTCCAAGTGGATGGAGAGGACAGTCCTGATAGTCTCACAATGACTTTTATTTTTTCACTACATAAGTGTTAAGTAGGGAGTAACAAAGGCATTTTCCATAATTATTTTTTTGGTAATCATTTCACACAGACTATATTTAGAATTCCATAGACTTAAATATTATTTTTAAAGAAAGGACATTTTCTGTGTATTTGGGGGAACTCACCATGCTGGTCCTTGGCAGACTGCAAGAATGCAAAGGGTCATCTCAAGTGAGTAACTTACTCCTACAAAGGAGCTTGAACATCCAGAAAACCTAGGTCTGGCCACTCTTCCCTGCGGGGGTGCTGGCTCTGGGCCCCCCAGGCGTGGAACAGGCAGGAGTGACGAAGAGGGTGATGGGGGCGGGAAGCTTCTCCGAAGTGGCTTCATGGCAGTCGCTGCTAAACTCAGGGACTTCTTCAAAGTTTGTAAAATTCTTTTCATTTAGGGCTGTTGTGTTTTGAAATATGTGGGTGACAATTCTGAAAGTCCGTCTTGGCCTTCGAAGACACAAGGCTCCCCTGGCCCAGCTCCATGAGGTCGGGGTGGCCCAGCATGAGGGGGCACCACGGGCAACTCCTCCATCCCCCGCCCTCCACGTGGCGGGTCCACAGCGTGAGGACCCGCCAGTCGCCGCCAGCACAGTCTCCACTCCAGCCCTGGCGCCCTCCTGTGCTCGGCCCCACAGTCATCATGAGCCTAGCTGAAACCACACTACTGGGAGATGGTCTGAAAAACCCTGCAGCCCCTCCATCCCACTCACAGAGTCTAGGGGTCACCCCTGCCTCAAGAATGGCCAGAAAACCTGGTCCCCACTGTCATATCCTCCACCAATTCACTTGAAGTATGTTTTGCTTGGGTCTTTGTCCTTTGCTCCCTACGAGTAACGCTGAGCAACACCAACTGGCAAAACCCACACTGTCATAGATCCCTGTGTATCAGGAATATTGTTGAGGACCCGATCACGTCATTTGGTGGCGACTCCCCCATGACGCTCCAAGTGAGAATTTTCTTGTAGACAGTCTAGTGAGAATGGGCTCTGGAGCCAATCCTGGCTCTATGACCTACAGCTATTTAATCTTCCATGCCTCAGTTTCCTCATCTGCAAATACGGAGATCATGCTACGTAGCCCACTGAATTTTTTGTGAGGATGTGACATGATAGAATTAAAGCTTTCAGGACTATGTCTGGCAAAAAGCAAGCATTCAATAAATATTGTTATTACCATTATTTTATAATGAAGCACTAGAAAGACCATGTCCTAAGGAACTGGGAGGCCTTGCCTCACACAGTGTGATTCACATAAAAAGCGGGTTCTGAAACCCCTTCCCGCTCCCAACATGCGCGGTCCTCAACACCGACAGCGATTTTCTAGAGCAGAGTGGGGGAGCCCCTCCAGAACGTGGAGTGGGACGGGGTAGTCAGAGGCACGTGACGTTTGCAAAAGTCCTTCTAAGAATCTGATTAGCTTTTCTAGGGATTGGTGCCATTTACCCTAAGAATCACCAGAAAATCCCAGTCCCACCCACAGGTCCATTTTAGTAACTGTGCAAATCCTACGATGGGAAAAGCTGGGTGTTTTCTATCTCCCCAGCCTGATCTTTCCTTACTCTATATACTATTCCAGCCCAGACTGACGCACTGATCATCCCTTATATTTTCTGCACCTTTTTCAAAAAAGTGTTTGTTCTTAGAAGTCTTTTCAGATCTTTTATGGAACCCACGTGAGATACACAACTGGGAGGGTAAAAGAGACAAAGCCCAACCTACCGGTTGGTGTAACTGAACAGTCCTCCCCGCCCTGCTACGGCGCCTGCCGCCATCGCATGGTCTCGGGCCCTGCCGCCGTGCTCAATTCCATTGCAGGCTTCACAGGTGCCAGTGCCCTGGCCCTAAGCGGTGGCCACAGATACACAGCTCCTCCCCTGCCTCCCCCAGCCTTTGCCGACAGCCTGGAAAGCACCTGTTGGCCAAGCAAATCATCCACAGCCCGCCTTCCTGTTCTCCTGCGTCGCCCCCTTCCATAAGGTTTATTCGTGAGGGCCAGTGTGCTAGCGGGCAGCAGCCCAAGAACGTGTTCAAAATGCCACTGGCTCCAGAGTGGACGTCATCTTGTCAGGCTGTGCCCAGAGTGAAGGTGAGTTGATCAGACATGTGGAGATTTCACTGGAAACCCTGAGATACTCTTTTTTTTTCTTTTTTAAAGATGGAGTCTCACTGTGTCACCCAAGCTGGACTCAGCCTCCTGGGCTCAAGCGATCCTCCCACCTCAGCCTCCTGAGTAGCTGGGATGATGGGTGCGTGCTCCTGCACCCCGCTCTGAACCCTGAGATTCTTACAGAACCAACTGGCAATAAGAGAGTTTCTCAAAGGAGTCAAGGATGAACCCGCATGGTGTTCCCCACTTAACTACTACAAAGGAAACCTATTTGCTATTTTCTTTGGAGATACAGATCTGCTTTGGCATTCAGAACAAATTAAAAAGACTCTGGGAAGATTCTTCCCCTGCCCCCCATGGCACAGAGTGGTGAGGAAGGGTGTTAAGGTGGACACGGTGGCATTCTGTGGCAGTCAATACCAAGGACCAGTGGCATAATTTATAACTGAAATGTACAACATGAAAATATAGGGGCCCCGTTCAAACAGCAGGGAAAAAATACTAAAACATAAAGCTTGTTCCTTTCTTCTGCACTCTCTCTCTCTCGACTTGTTACAGTGTTTTGCAATTGATATCTAATGTCATGATCCCCCAGGCATGGGGACACTTGTAGAGCAAATGACACCCTCACCCACAGCCCTCACAGGGCTTGGTGCAGACACACAAGACCATCAGCGTCTGGGTCCCCCTCTCCTCTGCTCCCAGACAGACACACCACGCACTGGCTAGGGGTGGGGAAACCAAGCCAGAAATGTTCCCAGAATGCCACCAGCTTAACCCACAGCAAAGGAGCAACCTGTAAGCATTATATATTGCAACATCGGTGTGGGACATGCTAGGTGTCTAGACTGGGGATAGGCAAGAGGCTCACGCCCACTGAGGCACCTGCTGAGCACAGAGCAGTGCCACCAGCCTGGGGTGGGCTGGCCATGACCACGTCCCATCTCAAGACGCCACAAGGCGCGTGCACCCGACCCCATCTCCCAGTGCTCATGCCCAGGCCCCCACTGTGGCAGAGGTGGGGTAGTCTGTGGGCCCGGTGTGCCCAGGGAACAGGCAGTGAAGAATCCCCTGGGGAGGTGGGGAGGCAGCAGGAGTGTGCCCAAGCCAAAGCTCCAACCTCTGGTGCGCACTCCATCGTCCCGTTAGATTTCACTTGTAACATACAAATTCAAAGGTTACATTTTTAAGAATTTCAAGATGACAACCCTACAGCATTAAACCCTACGTGGAAGGGTCCTCTCATCGCGGGGCCCTGTGCATTGCGCTGGCCACACGCCTACACAGCCAGCCCTGCTGGTACCACCAGGAGTCCAGAAACAAAACGCAGGCAAGTTTGCCCCACTTTGCATCGTGAAATGTATGCCTCCAACCTGTGCTCAGGACAGGGACGGGAAAGAGAATTCACCTTGCACAGGTGTGGGCTACGCTGGCGGATCTCATACCCCTCCCATTGCTCTGCAAAACAGAGCCTGGCATATCTTTAAAGACATCTGAAGCCCACACATTTGAACAATAATTTTAACTTACCACCTTGTGCAAAGAGCAGATGTAGTAAGATACAGGCAGAGCCTTGATGGTTACAGAAATCTCTAAGTTGGCCTAGAGATTTTCTTAAAGTGTCAGGGAGATCAGGAAAGAGAGAGAATTATGGGATAATTACTTATTAAGTGGCTCTGGGTTGACAGTTTGTAAAAACTAGGCTATTATCCAAAGTCATTACTTTGATGCAAGACCATAACCTGGTCGCTGAAAGCATGTTTCTTACAAACCTTGGCTTCTGGATCACTGTTGATACTACAAGAATCAGCATCATCAGCATGTGGGGCATTTCTAGAAAGAAAAACAGAAAACTGGACTTAGAATTCTCTTGCAAACTCTAGCTGCACGAGGCCATGCATTACGACAGAGCCTTCCGATGTCCTACCTGAGTTTCAAAGACGCATAGCGTAGTGTAGCTCCTTCAAACTCTTTTAAACTGGGATCTGGGTTCACCGTGGCTGCCTGCAAATCCTAGAGGAAAACAGATCTCTGTTAATTGCCAACAGGGGAGGGGTCCATCGCATCGCCTCAAATATCAAAGAGGAGAAAAGTCCTTGCGCAAGAGGCAGAGAGTGTCTGTGAGCTTAGGCAGGAAAAGGCATGCGGGGGCTGCCGGAGACTCTCTGGGTGCAAGCGCCAGATCTTACAAAACCACGGGGAACCTGGGGCAGTCGGCCTGAAGTCATTCACAAATGGGACACATCGAGAAAAGCCAACGTGAGTGTGAGCCGCACGCCCCTAGCAAGAAGCCCAGCCACTCTGTCTCTGCAGAATGCATGATATTCACGAAGAAGAAAAATGTACAGCCACAGCCATGCAGAAAGGAAAAAAAGATTAAATGATCTAAAATCTGACAATATACTTGCCTTCCAAATGTCACTATTAATCTTTCCCCCATTCAGAACAGCAAAATCACTCCATGGCTGTTTCTAGACATATAATTATTCACACAGAAAAAAAGCACATTGATTTAAAGAAAAAAAAGAAAAGAAAAAAAAAAGAAAAAACACAAGACACTGTTGTTAGCATTGATATTCACAGGATGGTTAGAGAACAAATTAACTCTAACAGCAACTTGTTAGCTCACTCTCTACACCCAGACTACCACCTGAGAACTACGGCAAGAGGAGAGCTGGAGCCTTCATAATTTACCAAAACAAATGACTGAACATCATTAGAAGCAGACAGTGAAGTTATTTTTAAATGCGGTCTTACAAACAAACAATATGCTTGCAAGCATTAAATAACCAGCATACCTAATTCCACAGGGATCATTTTCCTCTCCATAAACCAAACAGAACTGGTTCCTGGAGGTGTGGGTGAGACCACCACGGACGCTGCTGTGGTCGGGAGCCTGGGGGATGCCCATGGCTAAGGGCACCAAAGGTGGGGGGTCAAGTTATTTTCACTTTCACAAGAAAGGGAGACTGACGGGAGGAAGAGGAAGGAGGAAGCACAGACTGACATTAACATTTTGCTGGAATTTACCCGAACACAAAACAGCTCGAAACAATCTACCGTAAATTCTTCTAATTCATAAAAAGCTCTGCATCCCCCCGACACAAGCCTGTTCACAAATTCTTGATCATGAAACGATTTCCTGCACGTCGTCACGGCTCAAAGCACGAAGCCTGGCTGGGAGACCGCCTACCGCAGACCCTCACGTCTAAACCACTCCGTCCATCCCCCTCTTTCCTACTACCTACGCTGAGCGAATGCTCACGTAGTTTTCACCAAGAGTTGGGGACATGATCGAAGCTAATAAAACCCAGGGACAGTCTGGTGAACTTGTTCTACTGACTGGTGATGCAAATCTCTTTCCTTGGACAAATAAATCAACAAAGGAGACTTTCCCACACTAAAGCGTCTTGAAAATGACAAGTGGATGCTGGCGCATAACTTTCACTCACGACCTTAACACGGTTTTAAAGCCACTACAAGCAGCAGAAGCTAAGCTCAGGTGTCCTGTGGGTTGAAAGACGCGTTTTCTGGACTCTGCAGACTGTTCTCAAGAGCAGCGGTGTCGCAAATTCAGGTCCGTCCCCATAACTGCACAGCTCGTGCCCTTTGCTGTGTGTTTTGGTTCAGGCGCCTGAACTGCAGTTTTTCAAAATAAAAAAGAACTTAGACCATCATATTTTTAAGAAATAATTTTTCATAATGAATAAAAGGGCTGGAATGTAGCCCTTACCTCTCCCCTGACGCTGCCCCCAAAGGCAGTGTTCAGTCTTTGCTGAGGAGAAAATTAATGACCCAGGAGCGTCTTGACCTGTCAGCTCAGAGCAGCTGGGACCCCCTTGGAACGGTGTGGGTTTGTGCAGGTTTGTTTTCTTGGGGAAAAGATGCCCAGGTTTTCTCATATTTCCAGAGGGGCCAGTGATCAAAAGGTTTAACTGCAGAGGTATTAACAAGGACTTGTGATGAGGACCTGAAATACCAACTCTCCAATAAGATGTTAGGCTAAAATTGCTTTTTAAAAAAGAAAACAATGTGGCACCAAATCATCATTGCTATTTATATGTGAGCAATATTTGTTTCTCCCTGAAGTTTAACTTTGAAAAAAAGATATCAGAGGATGAATTAGAAAGACTCAAGACAATTGCATCTTTGTGGAGAAATTTTTTAAAAAAGGAAAAAAAGGACGAGTGTCTGACAAAAAGAATCAGAAATCATCCTGAGGAGACACTATGCACTGGGGCTAGAGAGAGGGTGAAACATGAGTATTTTCTAAAATAAGTACACAGAGAAGCCTTCAGCACTTAATTAAAACAGTTCTCTATATGTGTGTGCGGTTTTTAAAATTTTTTATGGATTTATTCTTTGGATATAGGGGTCCCTGTACAGTAAAAGCTGCCCACAGTTCCGAGACTCCATGAACCCAGCTCTCATGCTAGGCACGCGTGAGCTAGCTGGCAAACTCCCAACAATCACCTTTTACAGATTTAAATAAACAAAGATCCTATACAGTCACTGTGCAAAACCTTAAAATAACACGGCCACTCCTAAAGAAAGCCTTTAAAAGAACACAAAACTCAAGTAAGGAAAAATGGAAACTAGCATTATAGATGTTATGACTAGGCCAAAGATCTTTTTTCCCTCCTATATTTAAAAATATTCATCTATACCAAAGACGACAAACTTTTTCCCTTATATAAATGATCATAATTTTTATTTTTTTTTAAAAAATTCTTTTTTAAGGTCAATTAAAGACAAAAAACACTTTGTCTTAAGTTTTAAGAACTACATAGTCTATTCATCTAATTTTTTTAATTAGGGAAAATGTTTTCTACATTTGGCCAATAATTCTTGCTAATAAATTTTTTTTTTGACAAAAAAAAAAACCCAGCAGAGATTCTTTGATTCTACAGGAAGTCTGTAGCCACCTCACTCTGCAGTGTGAGTGGTGGGAGTGAGAAGGAAGAGGAGACATGGAGAGAGAGACAATGGGAGGGGACAGTGGGGAGGGCATGATAGACAAAGCCGCAGAGACGGGGAGAGGGCGGCGGAGGACAGAGCCTGTCTTCCAGGGACAGCCGCCTTTGACCCTGTCACCTCCCAGGCAACGCAGCTGAAGCCTCGCGCAGCTGAGTGGTGTCCGGGTGCCGGAGTCGTAGTTGGGGACACTCTCCTGGCACCTGTCCCACTCTTGCCCAGGCTGCGGCACCCATGACGCTGATGACTGTGACCATGCTGAGTTCTGCAGAGCCCTGGAGCCTTGGCTCCCCGGAGACCGTGTGTGCAGGGGACCGACCCAGGGTCCGGAGCCTGGCGCCCCTGAGCACCCAGCAGACGCTGAGTGAGGGGGACTCACTGGAGGAATCCGGTGGCTACAAGCTCGGCTGCTGAGAGATTTCTTCCTCCATACTTCTCTTCTGGGATCTTGGAAAACAGTTCCATAAATTAAGAAAAAAAAAAACGATGCATTGTCTTTCTGCTGGAAAAAAGCTAATATTGGAGTTGATTCTCTGATGAAGTCAACAGATTGTTCTTGAGGATGAAGTTTCAGGGGCTGGGAGTGTCCCTAAGAGGGGACTTTCTTCAGGGTGCTGGCAAAGTCTCTGTGGAGTGGTATGAGATGCAAACCACACAGCAACAGTGGAGTGCAGAGAGGAAGAGCACTGGAACGTTCCGCGGGGGCTTTGCGGGAAGCTGTGATCGTACCATCTCCGTGTGCACTTAGAGGTTCTGAAGTGACACAGTGCTACGTCTGAATTATCTGTCCTCTCCCAAACTCATGCTGACATTTAATCCCCAAAGTGGCAGGACTGAGCAGTGAGACCTTTGAGAAGTGATTGGGTTATAAGGTCTCTACCCTCATGAGTGCATTAACCCTTTCATGGATTAATGGATCCATGGGCCACCGTGGGAGTGGGACCCATGGCTTTGGTGAGGAAGAGAGACCTGAGCCAGCACGCTCGGCCCCTGGCCATGCGCCCTGTGCCCCTCGGGATGTGCAGAGTCCCCCCAGCAGTAAGGCCCCGGGCAGATGCCTCCCCTCAACCTTAGACTTCTCAGCCTCTGTAACTGTAAGAAATAAATTCCTTTTCTTTTAAATTGCCCAGTTTTAGGTATTCTGTTATAAGCATCAGAAAATAAACTTAAGACATACAGCCTGCTGGAAAGTGTGGCCCAGATTCTTCCTCTGCTCTCATTTGCTCTGTGCCTCGATTTCCTCACATATTTTAAGAAAACAGAGCTCAGAGGATCTCCCAGCAGAGTTCCCAAAGCGAGACAAAGAATGTCAGCTCTGAACACGGGGACTGGCTGCCCAAAGGTGCTCTAGAAGTGAGTTTTCTTATCCTTTACTTTCTCTCTCCATGGGGGGAGAAATAGTTTGGGGATTATAAAGTGTTTCAAATTATGCTTCTCAATCTCATTTTGTCAAGACTTGAGCCCTGGTAGGTGTGGCCTTGATGGTCAATAGCAGAAAACCTGGAATTCTGGAATTCCAAGGAATAGGGCGGGTAACGTCAATGAGTGTTATATTGCTGTATCACTTTATATGTGCATAGGTGTTTCTTCTTTTGTTTAGAGACTGGGTCTTGCTATGCTGTCCAGGTTGCAGTGCCACGGCTCTTTACAGGTGTGACTGTAGCATACCGCCATGCTGGGCTGTCCTTTGTAAAATGCTCTCTTTGTTTTTGGTGGCTGTGATACTATCAGAAGAATATAGCAATATGGTTGGTCACACAAACATGATTCAGAGAAGTTACAAAAAAAGATCAAACTAGTAGACAGACTGACAAAAACTTGTGCAATTAAATTAGCCCCTGTGAACGGCAGCACCACGTAGAACCCACAGTCTGGGGGTCAGAGACCCGGGGCTGTCCTGCTGGCTTTGCCACCACAATCAACTAACAGCTCCCCAGGCTGTCAGGCTGGTTTGCTCCTTCATTCAGCAAATATTTAATGAACGTCACCATGTACCCAGCACTGTGCCAGGTGCCGGGGACACAAGATGAGGGGGACAGGTCCCCACGACTAAGGCACTTCCCAGAGGAAGAATGACATGCCCCGGGTAACACAGAAGACAAAAAGATGTGATGTAACAAAGAGCTTTCAAAGCAAAGGAGGGAGAGCAGTGGTCCCGGGAGGCCCTGGGGTGGGGCCGGTGAATTTATGAGGACTCGGCCCACACAGAATAGGGGACGAGGCTCACTCGACAGCCGGTGTCACACTCAGCAGAGAGTCTCCTGGAAAGCTCACGGACCCCTGGAGAGTCTGACTCAGTGGTGTGAGGGGACCAGAGACCCGGCATGTTGCACAGTCCCTGGAGCCTCCCGGCCGGGCTCCCAGCCCTCACACTCACTGGGCCCTTCCCCCTGGTCTTTGCAGCTTTCAAACAACACGATTACCTGACTGGGTCAGGAAGTTCAGTAAAATGATGGCAGAATGGCCCTTTTACGTTGTCATCTTAGATCTAAGTGTATATAAAAACACACGGGTGCTGCGGTGACCCACTGTGCCCCCTCGGGTGTCGGCTGCTCGGGGCACCTGGAGGCCATGGGCGCTTCAGCAAGAACAGAGTAATTTAGGGTCAAGAAGAGACCAGGGTTCCAAGAAACAATTCGCCTTCACAGCTTGAGACCCACCTTCTCCACGCTCCTCTTCTTAGGAACCCAAAGCACCTTCAGTTAAAAATACTGTCAGACCCAGCTGCAGGCTAACGGTTATTCCTATGAGTCTTGCGTGTGGCGCTGTCTTCGCTCTAAAATTCGGCATCCAAATAACTTGCGAGGCGATTTGGAACAGATACGTGCTCTGGGGGGAAGAGCCTCGCGTGCCAAGTTTCAGCAGCACGAGCTTCCTGGCCAGTTTGTAAACTCTCGGAGACGCCGCTGGCATGTGCCGTGGAAACACGATCCACTGTGCCCGATGCCTCCCAAGTGAACTTTGGAACGTGAAATGTAAAATTTTCAAACTGTAAGGAAGCTTTCAGTCCTGAACTTCCGTGAAGCTCAGGCAACAGATTTAGCACTTATTTATTTGATTCTTTTTTTTTGAAGCCAGCTCAGAAAAAACATCTGAATAAGATGTGCATTTCTAACACGAAATATTACAAGCTTCTTCTTTCCCTTAACATTTTGCTTTGTCTCCTGTAGTTGAAATAGATTCTATTTAGGAATCAAGGACATGGTGTTGGGAAAATAATCGTTTCTCTTCGACTGTCATTAGCACCTTAGACAATGTTATGAGGAGAAGTCATTTTCTAGAAGGCTCTGCCTGTGATGCACCCTCCCGTGGGGTGAGAAGAAGAGATTCAGAAGACTCCGAGCCTCCCTGATGCAGAACTCTGGGGAGCTGGGGGCTGACAGAGGGTTGGATTGACTCTCCCATAGACTGCCCGAGTTCCCGCCCTGCCTGTGTCTCGGCGTTGGCCAAGGTAAGACGGGAAAGACAGCGACAGGCAATGTGAGTGTTTTATGGGGGGTAACGAGGCAAGGCATCGGCCGGCACTGCGGATACCTGACTTCCCTGCGTGCCTCTGGTGTGGTATCAGCGTCCCTGCACCCTGGGTATGTGGCAGGGGGCTCTTCCCCATCCTCTCATTCCTCTTCTGCTGCTCCTCCTTTTGTCTCCAAGACTTTAATTTACTGCTTTGTAAATCTGCTTGGGGCCCGCGCGCGGTGGCTCACGCCTGTAATCCTAGCACTCTAGGAGGCCGAGGCTGGAGGATAGCTTGAGGGAGGAGTTCGAGACCAGCCTGAGCAAGAGCGAGACCCTGTCTCTACAAAAAAAATAAAAAAACTAGCTGGGCGTGGTGGTGTGCACCTGTGGTCCCAGCTACTCCGGAAGCTGAGGTGGGAGGATCGCTTGAGCCCAGGAGTTTGAGGCTGCTGTGAGCTGTGATGTGCTCTAGCCTGGGCAACAGAGCACGATCCTGTCTCAAAAAATAAAAATAAATAAATAAATCTGCTTGGTCCTGTGACTTAATGGATGGCTTTATGTACGGGGTAAAATGCGTATGAAGTGAACAATTGAAAGGTTGATCTAAAGAATATCTATCCCATTGCTCTATGAAAGGGATGGATATGAGTCACTCTCTCTGAAATTTCTAAAACTATGCATCCCTCAGCCAAGTTCCACAGAGGGATAAACCTTTGTCCATGCGGTGACATGGTCAGCGCAACGGAGAGGAACTCCTGCTAATGGAAGATGGAAGTTCACACGGCACCGGGCAGAGTCGGGGGGCCAGCTGCACCCCACCCTGACACTGGCTGCACGGCTGTGCCATGCCGGCTCTCGGTTGCCGCTTTCTCAGCGGGCGACACCCTGGCTGTCTTCTCTGACACACGAGAGTCTTGAGAGGATCAGATGAAACGATGTTTACGAAAATACCTGAAAACCACAGCCAGCCGTGCAGAGCAGCAAGGAGGCTGAGTGACGGGACCGCGGGGAGCGCTGCCCTCCAGGACAGGGGCAGGCAGGGTGCGCCCTCGGGGCAGGGAGGGCTCAGGGGTGGGAAGCAGGTGTGCAGGGGAAGAGGAGGCAAAGCTGGGCCCCGAAGGAGGGTCAAGGATGAGAGGTGGACTCTGCTACCTGGAGGTTTCACCCAGGGCCCCACTCATGCTGCGTCCTTCCTAAGATGTTTACAGAAAACGTGGAAACAGAAGTCCACCATGTTAATCAAAGAAATGCAACTGCAAGCTTCATAAGCCTCAGGACGCCCTCCTTGGATTCCGCCACACTCAGCCTTGGCCTCGGCAGACAAGCTCTACGGCAGGGGGCCTTTGTTGCTTCCAAACAGAGACAGCATGAGACTCGTGGACTCTCCAAGCCAGGGAGGCTGAGAGGGAAGAACTCTGGCCTAGGATTCAGGAACTCTGTGTTCCAGACCGGCACTGTCACGGGTCACGGACCTCTCTGCACCTCAGTTTCCCTGTCTGTGGGGTATGAATGCCAGCACTGTCTGCTTGTAGGGCATTCTCTGTTGGCGAAGGTGGTTAAAAGGCTGGAATGGCAGAAGGAAGCCCTGCAACGGAGGAAGAGATCCGGCAACAGAGGTGCCCAGAAGGAAGCGCGGGGAAGGAAGAGAGAGCAGAGGCGGCTCCGCTTCTAGGCAGCCGCACCCCAACCCCCACCTGCCACGTGGGAAGGAACCCCAGGATGCAGCTGTCTGGGGCAGGAAGAAAACCCCTCTTCATGCCAGTTTCCTGGGGGCCAGTTTTGGTTCATCTTCATCCCCTGGCACACCCAATACAAGATGAAAATACAACCGTGTGAAAGTTGCCCAGGGAGTAGGAATATTATGCCTCCATAAGAAGTTATCAAAACTGCCCAGGGATAAGCAACAAAACTGAAGCACGTGCCGACTGTCAGGGCAAAGTACAAACAAACCAAGGTCCTCGCCTAGCCCGTCCCAACGCATCACTTCAAAGTTGGAGAGTCTGAGGTTCGGGCTGTGTAAATAAGATGCCAACGCCCCATAACAGTAGGATGTGACTAGCATATAGGCCTATGGGTCCTACTGCCTCCCAGAGGAGACCACGTAAATAATCAAAGATTTAGGAAATGAGCCATTGCATTCTTTTAAAAACAGGAAGGGTAACAACAGTTGCAAACAGACAGGGAAGCTCTGCAGTATGAGATGCAGCTCCAATGCCCTTCATGTCCTCAAAGTAAAATAAATGGGCTTATTTAAAGAACCAAAGACTGCGGTCAGAAAAAGGTAGAAATGCCTGGGTGTCAGGGATCAAAACACTTTTCTCAAAAAAAAAAGAAGTGATTACTTAATTGTGACCTTTTCTAATTATAATTCTCTGGAATATTTTGTTATCAGGATTCATAAAGGTTCACAGGAGGAATCTTCATACTGATAAATAGCACAATGACATTTTTAATGCTCCAGTTCTTTGTTTAAACATCTAGATTTCTTCTTCCTCAGGGATGGTAGAAATTTATGCCACCAATTGTTTCTAAAATAATGTCACTTCTGCTAAATAAACAGATTTTTTTTAATAGAAGTTAAGCATTTGAGGGCTCTCCAGGGTTATCCTTGCAGACATCCTCTCCAAGCTATCAAATGAGCCTACGGCTAATAAGCTATGTAGTAACTACAACACGTCTGGCCAAGAGATGTTCTTCTGTGTGTAAATATTTTACGGAGCCAGCACTATGCAATGGTACCTGCAGAGTGAAGTATTCCCTCGCGAGCCGTAGGGAATCTCAACCACTTCTCATTAATCAGCCCCCCTTGCTTCCGTACCTGGAACGGTGTTTCAAGAGACCAAAAGCCATTAAAAAATAAAAACATCCCTGAAAGACGGATATTAACACTGTTTACTAAGAGGCAACGTCACTGAGATTCCAAATGCAACATGCGTGATAATTGAAACGCTTACCTTGGTGACCTGTTGGGGCAGAAGCAAGTAGTCTAGAGAGAAATCACCAGTTACATCTATTCTACTGAGCCAGCAAAAAGACGCTCCGTTTTACCTCGTTCTCCGGGGTGGGAGACGACGTTACAGAGCTAAGTGAGCCTTTCCTGGAACCCTGGAGGCCCACGGGGATGGAGACGGGCTGCTCCCACTGGGTCGTCCCTGTCGGGATGTGCCAATAGTAGGTCCCGGCGATGTCATTGATCCTCTTCCAGCCAGGTGGCAGGTCCGGATCCGTCTGAAATGAGTGATCACTCCATAGATCTGCTGGGAAAAGGCGGAAAAAGAGAGGATTTTATTAAAAGAGGAAGAGTCTTCCAATTTCGGTACCAATAGTCAGGTGAACCCCACAGGCAGATGTGTCCGTAGTCCAAATGATTAGTTCTTCGGGTATATCTGTGGGGTTCACGCACACTGCCACGTGCAGCTGTACCTGGCAAAGGGGTAGTAGGGAAACAAGCAAAGAATTGGACAGGAAGGCCGACGCGTGAAAACGTGGACATAAAGGCCTCATTCTCAAGTCATCTTACAGCTCCACGAGCCCCTGAACAAGCCAAAGCTCCATTTCCCAGAATCAACTTCTCAAGCAAAATTTGCACGGTCCACTGAATCCTTTTGCCGATTAGGAGGATTTACTGGTTGGCATCGTATATCATTCCCAGCTATAAATACAACTCCCACTTTCTGAAAACGTGTTCTGTAAATGATACATCTTTCATGTGCTTCTAACAACGCCCCCATTCAACTGGGATACCCGTAAAGGAGAGTAAGAGAAGTCTTCTGGGACACCCTGGATTCTAACCACTCACAGGAGACTCCCGAGGAGAGCAGACTAGAAAAGCCGTGGAATCCAGCGAGGGACGGGGCTGACTCTAGAAACAGACCAGTGATGCCAACACGGGAAGCAGGGTGGGTGATGCTGGTGACGGTGGAAAATGGGAAAGTATCTGCAAAGTCCACAGGCATTCAAATTCTAAAAATAACTTTCTAAACACTGCGAGGACCAAATAAAATACATCTACTGGACACTTTCAGACATACCTAATCTGTATATCTATTATCGGTTTACTGAAGAACTATTTGCTTTTTAAAATCTCATTCTTGGCTTTCTTTGAGTTGACCATGAAATGGATGAAAATGCTAAAGAGAGAAGGGAGGGCGGAGAGGACGCGCAGTGAGAAACTCGCAGGCAGGGAGCACGCCGAGGGATCCGGCAAGTGACTCAGGTCTCGTGGGCAGAAAACTCAAAAATCTTGAGCTCTAAACCTGGGGGTCACTTTATTCTAAAGATTCGGCCCTTTTCTACGGGGCCATACAGAAAAGGCCAGAGTGCATTACAGCGATTCAAACGAGGACGCACGCGGGCCCTGCTGCGTGTGGATGTCACTGCGTCATGCAGGCAGGCGTCGCTGAGGCCGTTGTAGCCACGGCGAGAAAGACAAACGGAACAAAGAGGCCGATGGAGACCGCGGGCACAGGTCTGTGTTCACTCCTCTCAAATGACATTGGAAATCCCCCCTCCCCCCAGAGGAAGCTAAGCACGATAAAATATTTTCAAGTCTACCAAATTTTGCAGAAACAGCTCTAACTGAACATGTGTGTATAACCCTTCGCCCTGTCTCTCCTTCAGCGGGTGGAGGGGTCATTCTGCTGTGTTGTTTTTGGCGTCTCAACTAGGACGGGAAAGGGAAGACACGGGGTTAAGCTTTGGGATTAAGCTGAAAGAAACCTTAGCAAGAGGGTCCCGTGTCCCACGCCAGTGGCTCACAAACAAAGAGCTTTGGGACTAGACACCGAAGGGCACAAAGAGGCTGCCAGTTACCTTTTCTGGGGCTTATGAAGTCTGAGGGTTTAATTTATGTATTTATCCTAGCTGTCTTTACCTCTGAGACGCTAGCATGTATGGAGAATAGCTACATACGCTGTCACAATATGAAGCCATGTCAGATCAACACAGAGACCAAGGTCAGCAGCTTTCAAGGTCAGAGGTGCGTGGAGTGCGGCAGGAGAGGGCTCGAGCTGGGTGGCAGGAATGGGGCTGCTCTGTCTTCAACAAAACACACCCTGCTTTTATTTGGTTTATATTGCAAGTTTCTGCTGAGATTCTGCTGAAATAAAATTAAAAAGGGGATTTATTCTGTTGCTTGAAGGAGCCAGATGTGGCGTCACGCAGCCTGGAGAGGAAACCAAAGGTGAGTCTGCGGGGGACTTTCGCATCCTGGCTCAGCCACGCACTAGCTGAATGCCCTCGAACAAGGCACCTGACTTCTGTGGGCTTCAGATGCTTGTGTGTACAGCAGGAATCACAACAGCACCTGCCTGTTAAGGTATACGTCCCTGGCTGGCAGAAAAAGGGACCGTCTGTGGCTAAAACGAGACAAACCAAATACAGAACTAAGGGCATAGCAGGGTGAGGGTCGGTCATTTATCCCTGTGGTGCTAACTGCCACAAAGTTTTCTTTCCTGTAATGAAGATAAATCAGCTTCTGAAAACCACTGTCAAAACAACGACAGCTGAAAATGACCCCAACAGACCCTCACGCCAACAGAGTGCGAGCCCTGCCCGGGGGGGCCGCAGCTCAGACGGGACAGAGGGTCGGCCTCAGACGCCCCTCCCGACAAACAGCACAGACCCCAAGCCGACCTTGGCCAGCTTATACGGACTGAGCAGAAATTGGTTTTGTAACCTATAGCTCACTTTTTGACGTGAAGAGCCAAATTCCACCTCATTTTAACGCTAAACCCAGCCCTAAGTGAACATGAAATGCACGTTACATACGTGTTTACCGATCGCACGTGCACTAGACCTCCCTCAAAATGCTCACAGATTGCCCCCAAATCTGCAAATGGCGCAGGTAAGGCAGACCCGCAAAGCGCAGACAGCAGCTTCCCCTTCCCTTCTGTAGAGTATCCTTCTGTTCACACTGCAGGCTGCCTCTCCTCAATCTGCAAACTGTTTTTCATAGAGAATGAAGCTCTCCCTTTTCCTTCACAGATCTCACAGTCTTTTGTGTGCACCGAGTAGTGCGTAAAACGCTCAGAATAAAGGTTGGTGTGTAACAGACGTGTTCACCACACGGATGACCACGGTCATCGCCATCACCATCGTCACTATGTAATAGGTGTCAAACGCCTACAGTAACATATTCGGGTTGCCGAAGTCACAGCAAAAAAGTTGTCCATGTCCAAAGGAAAATGTTCAGTATAGGTTCTATGGAGTTAAGTGGTCATCAAGGTTCAAAAATAAGGATAAAAGAAGACAACCCTAGGGGACCCTCACTGGAGGTCAGGCAGGCCCCGCAGCAGGGCTGGACGCCGAGGACTTGAGAAGACCGGCCAGTTCCGACTCTGCCCACCACACCTTGTGTGCCGCTGGCCGCCTGAGCCTCTGCTGTTACAGGACACCCTCTCTCTCTCCAGATGTCTATCTTCTCTCTCAGTTAATGTGGGAGTAAAATACTTTTATTTTTATTTTAATATATTTTATTATTTTATTCATAATTTTTAAAATAAAGATTTATGTCCCCTGTTCTGCCTTTTTTTTTTTGAGACACGGTCTCGCTCTGTCACCCAAACTAGAGTGCCATGGCATCAGCCTCGCTCACAGAAACCTCAAACTCCTGGGCTCAAGCGATCCTCCTGCCTCAGCCTCCGGAGTAGCTGGGATTACAGACACGTGCCACCATGCCAGGCTAAGTTTTTCTATATATTTTTAGTCGTCCAGCTAATTTCTTTCTATTTTTAGTAGAGACAGGATCTTGCTCTTGCTCAGGCTGGTCTTGCACTCCTGGCCTTGAGCGATCCTCCCACCTCGGCCTCCCAGAGTGCTAGGATTACAGGCATGAGCCTGACCCTTGTTCTGCATTTTTAAGCAGATTTACTGAACTCTTCTAGGTTTTTCTCAAAAACAAATCAACCCCAAATGAATAAAGTTGTGTTCTATTTTTACATTAATCTTGAGTTTTCTCCCTTCTATGGGTTTGGGGTCTTCATTAGACAAAAAGTTCCCCACCCATAAGCAAAGCCTGTTTTCATGCCGAATATCTCATTCATGCTCACATCAATCTCAGCTGGAAGGCAAGGGCAGACACCAGGTCCTTGAGGCTTAAACCCAAGCGCTGCTACGCTGCTAAGATGCTGTAAAAGCTGGCGTGGGGTGTCTATAGCTGCCCTAAGAAGGAGGAACTATCTTTACCCCCATTTCTGCAGCTCGGAGAGGACAGCAAGATATGTCTCAAGCCAGGGAGGTAAACTATGTCCTGATATAGAAATGGATTTTACTTTTCCAGAGATGTGAGAAAAATCAGTATGGACAGCTTGGGAAAACTGTAACGAATGAATAGGGGTGAAAAGAAAACCCTGACTGCGAGACCAGCCGCTGACCGAGCACGGCGCGATGGCCAGTAAGTGAAGGCAGCAAGATCCGCTCCGGGGACTGGCTCTGCCTCCTGACGTTCCTGGTACATCAGCATGGGAACGTGCCACGCAGGCTTCTTGGCAGGGCCCCCTTTAAACGCCTCTCTCCCTAATCCTGCTCCCCAAAGCCCGAGCCAGCCACTCCCGCTGGCCCACGTATCTGCAACCCCCCAGGAGAAGCCTTAAAGATGCAATTCCACCCCGGCTCACTGCAGACTGAGATCCCCGGTTCCTCCTCTCTCCCTCCCAGTGTTTTCCTGCTGAAGGCGTTGTCACCTGCTGACGGGGGATGGTCCCCAGTGGAAGCTGAGGGCCATCTGTGTCCTTCCAAAGGGCTCTGCTGCCCTTCACGGCTTGTGCTTTTGGTTCTTTTCTGAAGGAGCAGGAAGCAGGGCCTGGAAGTAAGAGAGTACAAACAGCAGGGCTGAGAGCCCCACAAAGCCTCTCTTGTGCCGGGAGCCTGTTGTGCCTCGAGTAGCACTTGGTGTGAGAACAGGAGCCCATCTGTGAGCAGGGAGGAACCCCCCCTTGCAGCCCCCTAAGTAAGGGCCGGCTTCTTTGCAAGGACCCCTCCCTGGTGGGGCTGGTCGTGGAGCGAGCCCACCTCTAGTCACCCTCTCTCTCCTGGGCCCACTCGCAGGAACCCAAGGGTCAAATGAAAACAAATTAGCATCGAGCAGCAGCTGGAAATTTCCTCTCCTGTTGCGGAGGGCACAGGCAGGAAGAATGGGTGGGCTGGGATTCTAAATTTAGCGAGGTCTGCACTGCAGAGCACGGAAGATTTCCCCGAGGTCCTCACGACACCACTCCGTCCCTTCCTCAACGTTTGTGCACCCAGAGCTTTGGTGTGCGAGGCACAGGGGCTGGGGGGGGAAAGTGGATTAATTCCTTCGAGAAACACTTCCTGTCTACTCTGTGCTGGGTGTTGTTTTAGAGCTGCAGCCATGCAGGTGGTTACATTAGACACAGGTCCTGCACTGGCGGCAGATCGCAGGGGCCTCCCCCAGAGTTTATGGCTCAGTAGGTCTGGGGTGGGGCTGACAGTTCCAGGCGATGCCAATGCTGCTGGTTTTGGGGGGCCACACTTCTGAGAACCACTGGCTCATGAAACAGAAAACTCCACAGAATTAAAAACAACGTGAGACGTATATTCACGAACGCACTTGTTTATCCACCGGCTGGTGCACCCTTCTGTACCGAGGGCCTCCTGTGAATGCCAAGCACAGAAGCTGGCAACACGGCAACGAATAAAAGAGGCAAACCGGGTAACGTGATCGATCACGTCCGGCGACAGGGTGGGCTACTGTGAACAGGGTGCTCTGGGCAGGTCTCCGGGGGAGCGAGGGCTCCCTGAACTGGAAGGGTATGTCCTTATAACAGGACAGCCACTCTCCTGGGGGGGGGAGTGGTCTACGATGAGGCTCAAGGCCCCACTGGCTAAGGTTTCACCCTTTATGCAAAGGAAAATGTGAAGATTCTAATGTGATTTGTGTCTTTAAAAGGTCAGAAGAATAATTTGCACAGTGCTCTCATTCTTGAAGAAGAAAAACCTGTCTTTCCAAAGTCTTGGTTGCAGCTGCTGCTAGCAACTCTTAGCAATGTTATTCCTGACGGAGCCTGATGCTTCAATCCAAACCATCTGAATTTAGCTTTGAGATGCTTTTTCTGATTGCCTGCCTCCATTGCCTCTCTCTTTTCTCTCACACTGCTGAGTCTCTTTTATTTTTTTCTGGCCCAAGATCTTCACTGTCAGAATACAGCAAACAGGGCTCTTCATCTCTTCCAGCTCCGTCACCAGTGTCTGAAGACAAGAGCATGGAGCCAGGACTCCAGGTCCAGATCGTTAATTAACAGGTGTGCCAAGGGTTCCAAGCAGGAAACAGACGCTACTCAGAATTTGGTGGGAACTGTCCTTAGCCAAGGGACTGGCAGAGATACGGACTGTAGCAGGGAGACACTCCCCAAAGTGTCCCAAATTTGCGAGCTCCCAGAATCCGAACCTGCCAGCCTGCCAGAGGGGAGGAAGGCTCGCCCAAACACCGTAAAGGCCCTTATAGAAATATTGGTATTTATTTGCAAGCCATAACTTAGTCACTGAAATGTCTATCCCAGCCTTAGAAACACCACATTTTGTATTCAATTGGGCTTTCCCGTGGTAGCATCATTTTAACAGCTGTAAGAAAACCCTTAACAGTTTTGGGAATGTTAATTTTCTAACATATTTCCCCATATTTCTCTTTAAAAAATTAATATTAAGATATATGAGTATCCTTTAAATAGGGAGCTATTTGTAGCTGTTAAAGATTCTTGAGTAAATATTCCAAGAACATGATATTTAGATGGTCCTTACATTTGGGCCTTTTAACATTGCATGCTATGTACATTTTTATCAAATATTTTGGCATGAGATCAACACACAATTTCTTAATCTCACTAGAGACAGTCTTTGCTGGGCTAACTCCACACAATTTTTCTCAGGGCTGTATTACTATCAGAAACAGGAGCCCTGGAGTCAGATCGACAGCCTGGATTTGAATCTGGCTCCGATGCTTGCTAGCTGTGTGACCTCGGACAAATGGCTTACATTCTGACGATGATGACATTCTGACGATGATGACAGCTCCCACCCTCACAGGGTTGACGTGGAACAAAGAACCCAGAACAAAGTTGGGCACATAGTGATCATGCAGTGAATGTTTTTTATTGTAATTATTAGCTATCAATTGCTTCATTCAGATATGGCTTCGGGAAAAAATATTCTGTAATACAAAACTTTTTTTTTTTTTTTGAGACAGAGTCTTGCTCTGTCACCCAAGCTAGAGTGCCGTGGCATAAGTCTAGCTCACAGCAACCTCAATCTCCTGGGCTCAAACTATCCTCCTGCCTCAGCCTCCTGAGTAGCTGGGACTACAGACATATGCCACCACGCCTGGCTAATTTTTCCTACTTTCAGTGGCTAATTTTTTGTTTTCTCTTTTTAGTAGAGACAGGGTCTCGCTCTTGCTCAGGCTGGTCTTGAACTCCTGCGATCCTCCCGCCTCAGCCTCCCAAAGTGCTAGGATTATAGGCGTGAGCTACTGTGCCTGGCTGAAAACATTTTTGCAATGCTATCAACCACAATGTGTCTCTTCACTAAAAAATAAGAAGTTCTGGGAGTTTGCAACAACTAAACTTTTTAATTAAAAAAGTTAATTTTTACTTAGATCAAGGAAACTAGATGATAACACTGGCCACTCACGTCAATTTAGAAACAACGGATCACATGCGAACACGCTGGTTTGAGTATATAGCACCCCTCTAATCAGCATGTGTCTGTGTTATGTCATGGAGTTTGGGCCTTTAAAGAAGCAGAAATGAAGCCAGAGCAAAATCATTTAAGTCTGTTTTCTATTTAAGACATTCTTGTTTTGAGACTGCTTCTGTTCCACCTCATGTTCTCATGAAAGTATGCAAATAGGAAGTGATCCGAGGTGGGTGGAAGATAACAAGGAAATTATACCTCTCTGTTCACAGACTGTTAACCAAAATCAAAACACAGTACAGTCGGGGGGATTCTGCAGACAAAAACTAAAAGGCATGAAATGTAAGCCGCTAAAAATTATCCAGAAGGAAAATTTCTATTTGTAAATATCCACCCATCCATCCATCCACATACGTACATATAGTTGAGGTCAATCATATCACCTGATTACAGAATATTTTAATTATCATCAGAAAAGCTAATTCTAAATACCTAAACACACAATAAAACTTACATTTTCTTACTAGTTATGAAAGGAGATTAATATTAAAGTCTTGATATGAAATATACCCTACGAACACCATTTCCTTTTAGTGTGTAAAGTACAACACAGCATAATATACAACCACTAGAGGAACCTCAGATTTAAGGTTTTCTCCCCAAAAATCTTGACTTAAATATTTGAGTGGAGATTCATATTTTACTTTAAAAAAAACTACTGGCCATTTTGGTAACCTCAATTTTGTTTCCCTGAGAAGGGTTGGGGAAAAAAAACTGTGTTGAAACCAACAAACTTCCAGAACCCAAAAGTCGGACCATAATGGTGAATGAAGAATGGGTTCAGACCAGCATGGTCTTGAAATCAGCAACTTTTTGATAACTTCAAAGAATAAAGACCACACCACATTCAGATTCACTTGCCAGGCTGCCTTGCCTGTACACCACTCCCCAGCAAAGGCAGCAACGCAACCTGTTCCGTACCAGGCAGGATTATTTAGGTTTGGCAGGAAGACCAAAAAAGCTTAGGCATTAAATTCTTTGCTTTCAAGTTTAGGTTTCCAGTGCCTAGTCCTAACCACAGCATTCTAGGAAGATCTATGATTATATAGAAATGAAGCAAAGGGTAACCGCACCACATCATGCAGAGAATGTGTCCCACTGCCAAATCCTCAGTCAATCCAACCTGGCAGCTTCATTTATTATTATTTCAGAGTAAGCAGCAGGAGGAGAGAAGACAAAATACAACCACGGGCATGAATCTTTCTTGGGCATGAATCTTTCTTTGGCTTCTGTGCAATTCTGCTGACAGAATTACTGCTGCACCACAGTCTTTCAAGGTAGATAGGTTTGAAGGTATATTAAATGGAGCCAATTTTCTTTTCCATTATTTTGGTGGGATCTTCAGTCAGCTTTTCTCTTAGGTCTGTAGTCCTCGGGCTGGTGTACAACAGACCACGAGATGGAAGCTATTTCTGAGGTTGCCTTGACCAACGCCAAGGTCATTATTATTCTACGTGGTGGCACACCAAAGGCTTGACTCCCCATCTGCATCAAACATTCAAACAAAAGATGACTGTAGAGAATCTGAGCAGTCGACACAGTATTCAATGACAATTTGGCCTTTTATCAGAATATTGCAAATGCAAGCCGAAGTGGGTGCATCCATATTTTCTACAATCAAAATCTACGTGCAAGAATGTTATATAATAGCGCCACACCCTCATTCGTTAAAATACATATACTCTACGTTCTTTCTGATATAAGAACTACAACACGCACTTCCAGAGCACTACAGGACTTTCAAAGTGCTGTAACTAACTCAGCCACATTTGCTCCCACAAAATCTTGCCACAGAGACGAAGAGATATCATCCTTATTTTGCAGGCAAAGAACAGATTTCAGCAAAGTTAAATAATCAAGGTTAGGAAACCGTGTATCACTTGACTGTGGAAAAACCTTGGTGCGTCTCTGTCTGGGAACCATTCCATTTGCGACTTCTATTTTAAAGGTTAAGTGCCTTTAAAAAAAAAGAAAATCAGCAGAACCAAAGTAAATTGTTCAGCCTGCCAGAGTGGTTGATGGACAAGCTTTAATATTTGATGGAAAATAGGATTTTAGACTATGGAGGAGGAGGAGGAGTATAGAGAAAAATAGAGAAGAATGCTTTTCTGAGATTCAGTTTCAAAACCACATTTAAAGGGATCAGAGTGAAAGCTCTTTTCTTATTATCCCTCTGAGATACTTATCTCCGCCTACATTGAGAAAATTTGAAGCAGCCTATATAAAACATATACACATATTTCAGCCAATAAAATCACGTGAGAGAATAAAGCCATGGAGTTGAGAAGACATTTAATTTCTTGATCAAAAAATTTACAAAGTTTTAGTTATCTAATAAAAGAAGTTTATCAAAAAAGAATCTTTTCCCTCAGCACCAAATCTAGGAAGCCAGCGTGCGCGAGCGGCAGTGACTGAAGATTCCGGCTTCACGTCGCGTCTGTGTGGCTTTATCTTGTACAGCTCGTTCTAAATTCTGGTCCTACTGTACAACAGGTAATTAAGTAAAAAAATGTTTCAAAATAATGAAGTTAACTGTGTTATTAACTGGGCAAACCATTCGGTGCTTTCTCCTTTTGTCGCTGAGAAGCCCGGTGCAGGCGCCTCGTCAGGAGGTGCGGCCGCAGGCACTGCGTGGCTCCCGTCCCGTCCGGATCCTCTTCCACGGCAACGTGGAGTCTTCGCCGGACAAACGGCCACCCAGAATGAGGACCACATCTCCCCACCTTCTGTGCAGACAGGCACGGCCACACACATAAGTTCTAACGATTAAGGTGTTAGGCTCAAGGATTGTGTGGCCGTTTCTGGAGCCTTTCTGTAAACAGAGCTGGCAGGCACATCTTTTCCTTCTGCCTGGAACAGAGATCCTGCCCTGGACCACGGGGACACAAGCTGTACCCTAGGGATACTGGAGCGTGAGGCAGAAGAAATTTGGTTCTTGACATCTTTGTGGAGCTGAGCCATCCTATCAGTCACCGCTATGCCAGGCTGCTACGTGAAAGGGAAATACGTTTCCATTGTAATAAGTCACTGTTATTTTAGAGTCTTGTATTCCTGATAATTGAAATTGATCCTAACTCATTCATCTAATAACAGGAAACTAAATTCCAGACCTAGTACCTAGGAAAGAAACAGCTTCTAATGGATTAGCTTTGCAATCTCATATTCAAACACAGACCTATAAGCATTTATATTACAGAGTTGGGTTAAGAAACCCAATCTCCTAATTCCCCACTTGTCCAATACTCTAAGGCATCGTACAGTTGGAACATAACTTCATCAGTTATGACTCATTCATTTTCCACTACTCAACAATCCAAGCATCTTATCTCAGCTCCGAACACTGTCAAAAATACCAAATGCAGACACTGCGATGGCCTAATTTTTCACAGACCTCAAGATTCAAGCAACCACACCCAACATCCAACCATTCATGTGATTAATTCTTTGATCTACACCATCCTCTACCCCCTCTCTTCTCCAATTCTAGCTCAAGAGAGAAAAGCAAGGATTCTCCAGGAAGAAAGAGAATGGTAAAACCAATTAGCTGCCATACACCCATGGGATGGCCTGGTTTTCCCTTTCTAGCAATGAAAAAGCGACAGGCAGAGCTCTGTGTTGTTCAGAGATGCAGGGGCTGGGGACAGAAACAAGGCAGGGGTATTTATGGTTCTATCTGCCCGTGTAGAAAGTGTCACTTCCTTACGCTTCTCAAAATAGAATCTAGCATAAGACAATATTAGGCCATTGAGCCAAAATTCCAGGAAAGGACAAGTAAATGGAATAATTATTCTCAAAACGCTCAAGCAATAAATTAGTGCTCAAAGTTTGGAAGGATTTCCTTTCTTTAAGAATTAGGGTCTGGAACTATTTGGTGTTTACATTGTGAGTTTTCAATAGCAAAAAGTTCAGAAAAGGTCTCAGACAGATGCTGTTAATCACAAATTAAACAGATCTCAGTTCCTTAAAGCAAAGGCCAGATCTGCTCTTGTTTTTATTGCTATCAACCGAGGCACTACCAATGCGTCTCACGTGTGGTAGGTAGCCAAAGTTTCCGGAATGTCAGAGAATGTCGCTGGGAGTGGACCCCTTTTTCATGTCTCATTCTCAGAAGCTACAGAGGCTACCTAAATAATACCTGTATGAGTGAGATCTATGGGAGAGAGGAGGCCAAAGTTCACAAAGAAGAAAGAAAGAAAAATGGAAAGTGGGGATGGGAGTGGGAGGGCACATACCCCGAAGCTGTCTGCCTGCTGAATCTGTCTTTGCTAAGACATCCAACAAGGAACTAGAATCACGATTTGCTCTTTTTATTCACCCACAAACATGCTAGTTAACCCACTATGCCTGAAATTCCAGCCTATATGCTAAAATTATTTTCCTACGACAAAGATGCTCTCGAAGCATTAGATGTTTCTTATCTGCAGGGTCTCTGGGAAGGAGTCCAAATTTATTACCCTACAGAAATAGGGTTTTCCCCCTTCCTCATCTCAAAATCTACGACTCTCACGTGTGAAAACTGATTTATCCAGGTTTTTGTTCTGAGTTAATGCCATTTGCTTATTTCTAAACCTATTGGCAGTTGGTGTCCATTTGTAAACATTGGTCTATCTGCTCTCAAATTCTGGCGTGTTCTGAGCACCTTCCCTTGTCCCCTTCTCTCCATTCCTTACTCTATGAAAGAAATTACTGTAAATTAAATGTCTTTGAGAGAAGATTCAGCTCATCACACACAAATGGTCCTTAGATCTCAGAAAGGGGTTACAGAGGAACATTCTTTGGAAGCAAATGAATCAGATGCTGTATCAAAGTCTTCCTCGTCGCAGACAGAACAGCCAGACATCAGCAGGGCCGAGTGCACGACTGTGCTGAGAACTTCACTCTGGACAGCCGCTTGTGCCTCCTCCCTCACGGAGACAACCCGCGAGTGTCCTTGTGTGACAGCTGTGCTTGGGGACGGAACGGGAGCATTCACCCCTCCCTTTAGAAAATGTTACAGTGGGACATGCCCAACCAAGCAGCCAGAAGTGGAAAGGAACTGAGTGAAAGAAAACACAGACTTGTAAAAATTTCCTTTGAAGAAAGGAACAGTATGATTTACTTTTAAAAGCGAAAGTGCATTTTCAGTATAAATTTTCCACGGGCTTTTTTTTTTTTTTTTAATGTCTTCACTTTCGGATTCAAGACTAATTCATTTAAAAAATACATTCTGCTCCGCTAACAGAGTATGGACTGCAAATTTTCTTAATGTGATTAAAGGCTGCTTCTACTTGCACTTGGCCCAGATTTCAACGGGTCACCCTGGGAAAGCTTGATCTTCTTTTACGGCCACTGGGTCTGTATAAGAAACATACCTACAGGGATTGAACTGGTGAGTTACCCCTAAAAAAAATAAGCCACAACTTGAGTCACTTACCCATCAAAAGGGGCTGATTCAACCAACAGTTGCAATGTATATTTTTCACTGAACAAACGATATAAGATTATATTCACATATCCATTGATTAAAATAAGATAAAGAAATCTTTTGTTTTTTTTCCCTCCAAAAGAAGAAAATAATATATACCTGCGGCCTGGCAACATCAAGGCTGCATGCCACATACCTTCTCACGCATTTCCATTAGAGGAGTGTGTGAGGTGCTCCCAGCAGGATTACGTGTGGAGCCAGGAAAGGGGCTGACCTGCAAGTCCCTCACTCCACGAGGGGAGAGGCGGAACATGCTAGACTCACAGCATGGAGCGTCATGGAGCAGCCAGAAGCAACGCACTGGGTGCCGTGCAGCGTACGTGCAGATCTCTAACACACAGGACACGGGGAAGAAATGCTCTGTAAATGCAGCACACACACAAAGCAACACACACTGCAAGTACTTTTGAACACAAAGTCAGACATTAAACACATTAGAATGGTTGAGTGCAGTGGAAAGAACGGAGGAGAGACAAGGTGGAGGGTGAGCCAGCAAGCACACGGAACAAGAGAGGGGCCAGGCGTGCACCAGCAGCGAAAACGTACCGCGAATCACGGCATACGGTCAACTGCCGGCAACTGAGGTCCAAAACAAACTCCCATTTTACATTCATATATTGTCCATGAAAATACTACTGAAAAATCACCAAAGATACAGTGTTTAGACAGCTGCTGGCGGGGGACGCGGGGCTCTGAAAAGCCCCCAGATTTTACAGCTGCGCTGTATCAACAGGGCACTCACTAGCCACACGGGCTACTGAGCACGCGAGATGTGGCCAGTCCAAATCGAGATGTGTAGCCCGTGCAAAACACACGCTGGATTTGGCAAACGTAGTACAATAAAAAGAATATAAAATATCTTAGTAATTTTATGTGCATCATATGTCAAATTGATAATGTTTTAGATATGCTGGGTTAAGTAAAACGAATGATTAAAATTAATTTCATCTATTTCTTTTTACTTATTTTAATGTGGCTACTGGAATATTTAACATTACGTACATGGCTTACACTGTGTTTCTCATGGACGGCGCTATTCCAGTGAGCCAAATGTTCAAGAAAGATTCCTTTTATAAAAACATCTTTGGACTCTGAAATTGGAAGGTCCTGAAAAACATAATGTGGTCCCCTCACCGGAAGGATATAAAAATGGTTCCAGATTAAATATTAAAATTCTAAGTGAGGAATTGCCAATAATTTTGAAGCACTCACAACTTTCTATTGTTCTTATTTTAAAACTTCTCTAGGATTAATGTGGCTCTTCAGAAATTTAAGTCCCATCCTTGAAACTAGACTAAACAAAAAGAAAATTTCTAAGGAGACTCATTCTGAAACTATGATTTAAATTAGAAAAACCTGATAAGTTTACAATACAGATGGACAAATATGTGATTTAAGCATCTACTGAGGGGAGGCGTTTTAAAATCAAAATGACGCTGGTATTAACAATTTAGAGATTCTGTATTCAGTAATCCCCTCCCTTACTCTCTCTCTCCCTCTCACACGTGGACCATTTTACTCACAGTCTCTTGCACTGAGCAACTGCCACCTACGCAAAGGCCACAAGCCTCCTTTGTGAGCAGATCCTGGCATTTCCATCTTTGTGCCCCAGCGCTGAGCACAAGGCTTGGCACACAACAGATGGGCAACGACCCTATCGAATTAACGGGAAGCGAGAGCTTCTAGAGGGAAGGCTGAGACGTCTGGGGAGGATTAGGGTCAGATAATTTACATTCTTGAGATAATTTAAGAAAAATTATAAAAAGTGCCAACTATTCAGCAGCGTCTGCACGTTTCGTCAACGTCAGCCGCAGTTCTCAGGCTCGTGTTCGGCCGGCGTGCTTGCCGCGTGCCGGGCACTGCTGTTCTGCGCACTCTGTATGCACTGGGAACTTGCTGAGGTTGCCGCTTTCTTCCCCTACGGCAGCAGGTGCACGACGGAGGAAACCGACTCCCGGTCCTGGAGCCAGCCAGTCGCACCGCAGGACCCGTGAGCCTGAGTGCACGTCAGTCAGTACACAAAATTATCTGTTTCAGAAATCGACTTCAGAGCAGTCCAGTGCACTTTTATTCACACCGTGCTTGCTAACCTCCTGAACACTGTCTCAGCCCGAGCTCTGCAGAGCCGCAGCTGGATTGGGAATGGTTTCAGGACTGGTTATTGTGACCACACTGCTTCTGCTCATCACACCATGGCTAGGAATTCCTCAGAGATCGCCCACTTTAACCCATCCTCATCCTCGTCCCGTGCAAAATACAGAGACTTCCCTCAGCATGGCCCCGCACTCAACGGCTTTGCCGCCTCCCTCTCTCTGCCTCCCCCAGTGCAGTATCCAGCTGGACACGCGCTGGTTTCACGTCCTTGCGGCCACTCTGCGTCCGCGTGCCTTTTCTGACGCTATTCCTCCAGACGGCGACCCCTCCATCTCTACCTGCAGCTGAAACCTCTGCTCTTCAAGGGTCCCTTTCTCTACAAAACTCTTCCTAATCACCTGTTTTTTAAATTCACCTGTTCCTCCCTCTACCACCACCTCCCTCTGGAGACAAATTGTTCACGGCAATGTTCAACTTGGTATTACAGTTTCTAGTGTCAGACCCCGTCTCCCTCGGCTCACACACCCTGGAGTCAGGGACCGTATCTGTGCGAGATTGTAACGGATGCTGGAAGGAAGTCCAATGGGCAGAGGAAGCAGTTTTGTGCAGGGCTCTGTATCATATTCATAAGTTTAGAATTTATTATACAGGCCACAAAATGCTATCAAAAGTTTGAGCAGGGAATCCATATGTTTTGAGATAATTCTTACTGACAGAACAGATGAGATTTTTGTATTAGTACAAAAATTATGTATCATAACACATGTTCAAAAATTACATGTCAGTGATAGAAGTGAAAATAGAATGCCAAAATAACATATAATTACACATTTTACATCTCTATTTAATTCTGTTATCAATATACATCAGTGATTAAAAACCTAGTCACTGGCCATTTGAAAGAGTCCTTCCCCACCCGTGGGTAACTGTTGTCATGACAACGTGACTTCCAGCTGTATTTCTGTGAACAAGCTTATGCTTAAAGGGAGAGGATGGGAATCAATCCAGTTAAATGAAGAGTACACTGACCAATTTGGGATTGTAAAGGGAACATATTTCAATCCAAGGTTACCCAATACAATCTTTTTAACACCCCCTTAAGTCATAGAATCAGGTTGGGCTTTTTCAATCCATAAAACCATGCTCGGCCCCTATATTCTGTACATGTAACAGCACACAATTCATTTCTGCACACCAGCCCTGTAATCAGCCAGGGATTTTTCAAAACAGATCCTGCCCTCACACTGATGTCTTATCCTAAACCTGCTAGGTCAGAGGTCACCCATCTTTCTTCTGCCTCTCCCCTTCTGAAGGATGTATTCTCATTAGAAACCCACCCCCGGATTACAGATGAGATGGGGAGAGGGATGGAGCCCAACTTCCTGAGGAGGTCCATGATCTCTCCTACCCTCCCAAATTATCTGACAGTTGGATGTCTTGTTGGCATGGCTATAAAAATTAATTTGAAGATTCTGTGAGAATTGGTAATTACCTCACAAATAAGAGTCAAAAATGGACGAGAACTTGACTTAAAAGTTTATAAACAGAATCAATTTCCTCATTTTTTCCAAGCACTGAATTATTTTTTCTGCCTTGTTTTTCCTTCAAAGCCCATTGCTTCAGAATCCAAGCATTGAATTTTTGATTAACATTTCCCCTTTCCCTCCTCCTCATTTTTTGAGCCAAAGGCATTTATACTAATTGCAGTTGGGTTTCTGTTTGTCTGTTTTAAGACTGAAGGTAGCCTCATGAATCCATCCTACTTTGGCAATGGTCTCGCCAATGAAACCAGAGCGGGTTAGACTCACAGCAGGTCTGCCGGGGACAGTTGATGCTCCTACGGACATTTGGAAACGTCTGGGGTTCTGGAAATGACCAGGGCCTCCACTGGGAGGAGGGGCGAGGCCCACTAAATGACCTGCAGTGAGCCCTGCCGTTCAGCCAGGGCAGCAAACTGTGTCCTGGTTTCCTGGAACTCAGCCCGTGTGAGCACCGACGTCCCACAGCCTGGGAAACCCTTCAGTGTGCACAGATGAAGTCGCACTGTGCCTCCACGCTGGAGAGCGGCTCCTCCCGTGGACAGTAAGTACACATTTGCCCCTGCGTCTTCTAAGAATGTTCTACGGTCCCATAACGGACCAGTCCCCTCCGGACTGTGCCATTTATGCACAGTTCACATCTCAGAGGAAGCACAATTTTCCTCAGACGACTTGCAACCTTAGAAGTTTCTAGCACGAGCCGCCAAGCCGGCTTTCGTAGGAATAATTCCCGCATTGAGGCTACGAACTCTCTTCTTACTGCTCGGGATATTTCTACCAACTGATGGACATCAGCAACATGTAACGGGGGTTGAGGGGCTAGTAACACAATTCTTCCTCATCCAACTCAAATTCTAGGAGGAAGAAAACATTTTAATCCTAAAATTCAAACTACATATTGAGAAACAGACCAGTGACTTTTTAAACCTGCCTTCTCTTATCTTTCATTAATTTTTTTTTTCCAAATAATTTCCTCCATTACCTTTAAGCTGAGAAGGCATTTTATACTACTGGCAAGTGTAAAAGCTAAATTCTCTACTTACTCATTCAAATAAAGGATGCGGTAACTGGAGTGAGGTCTCTAAGGATCACGTTGCACATCTGCATGCAGAAACAGAGGGGACTTCTGCGGGGGGACGGTTCCGTCAGCTGCTTTCCATCCCCTTCGACCTCCCCTTTCTGAGGCTATTTGACAACTCAGCTGCTCGTGGATTCTGCAATATTTTCCCTAGAAATGTTTTCCTTACATGGGCATCAAAGGAGCACTGGTCTCTGTTTAGTAATGAAATCCTGGTGGCCTGATGGGGTTCATGTCCCTGATTTGATACTAGACAATGTTTTAAGAGTAGGGAAAGAAAACCCACCAGGGAACCTCTTCTTTCAGTATCTTTCAGTTCTTACTCTGATCCCAAGTGGCAGATGTTTTACTTTAACATTAAAGTTAGCAAAGGTATTCCCCTGAATTCTTGCTCCACAGTCAAGCCGTGGACTTAGATGTGAAAAGGCTAGAGTGCACAATAAATCATTCCATGTTCAGATTTGAGCTTTTTTTAAATTTCAGCATATTATGGGGGTACAAATGTTAAGGTTACGTACATTGCCCTTGCCCCTGCCTCAAGTCAGAGCTTCAAGCGTGACCATCCCCCAGACGGTGCGCATCGCACTATGTATATATACACCCATCCCCTCCTCCCCCCTCCCGTCTGCCTGACACCCGAAAAATGTTGTTCCTATGTGTGCACTTAGGTGTTGATCAGTGAAATCAATTTGCTGGTGAGTACATGTGGTGCTTGTTTATCCATTCTTGGGACACTTCACTTAGTAGAATAGGTTCCAGCTCTATCCAGGATAATACAAGAGGTGCTATATCACCATTGTTTCTTTTTTTTTTTTGACTGTTTTTTTTTTTTTATTGGGGGAAAACTACAAAGCATTTACAGTACAATGTTTACAGTCACAATTTGTAGTGAGCTGATTTCCCAAAATATATTACCACTCAAGTTGACTTATCTTGTTACATTCAAAAATCTACTCTG
>CAUYRT010078225.1:0-101165 GCA_963574885.1 Lepilemur ruficaudatus
GGCCTCAGGGAGGAAGGCAAGTTTTAATTCCTAAAAAGGGTGGGGGTTTTAGAGAGCCAACTCACAAAACATTTCATTGCCCTTTTTCAGACCTTTTCCTCTGTTACAAAGGTAGGAAGGAAGAACAGCAGACATTTTTAATAATGAAGAGCAGGAGTTGACAAAGCAGGTTTTCATTTAATACGGACTGATTTAGCACTTACTTTGTACTCCCACTTACCTTTTAAGGGCATTTATCCCACCAGTTTGTCCAAAACCTTTCTTGTGAAGTAGACGTGGGGAAGAGAGATTTGTCCGGGCTTTAAACACTGGAGAACAGCAGGGCGGGACTCTCCTATCTCCCAGCAGACCAGTGGCTCTCCTTTCTTTCCAAACTGTTACTGTTCATGGCATTGCTAACAAGCTGCAAGGACAAAAGGAGAGGTGTGCCCTTTTGTACCATCAATGGGCAAAGCCAGCCCTTTGGTTTGTGCCAGCAGCTGACATTGGCAGAACCTGGGGTTACTCATAACTGATCAGCTTAGTCTGATATCCTTATCCCAAGAGTCCGTCTACCCTTAACTATCACACCTAGGGTTGGGCAATTAGCTGGGGTTCCAAAACATTGTGAGAAGTTCTCTTCCAGAGTGTTTCTCCTCTCTTACATCTTATCTTCCACTTCCTTTCACACTGAGCAGCAACCACATTAGTCCTCTAATCTCTCTCTCTTTCAATCCCCCACCCAACACACACACATCACCAACACTGTGGTTTGCTTGCCTTAAAGGTCCCAGCTCCCAATTCACCCACCAAGTACCAACATACTTATTTCTCTCCATCTATAAAAATCTTCCCCCTCCGTCAAATCCATTCATTTTCCAAACACTCATTGAATCACTGTTATAGGCTAGACACTATTCAAGGCACTGGGAATAAAGCATTGAACAAGGTAAATTTGCTGAGTTCACAGAAATTGAATCGATAGTCTCTGAAACTCTTTGTTGATCACACCAGAGCTCCATTCCTCTGAAACACCATCATTTTGTCTTTATGGCCACATCACCATCAATGTATTCATTCGCCCAGGCTAGAGATATGAAACTCCTATCAATGAGCTCCTATCTCATGTTTCCTAGGTCATCTGTGTGTCCCTAACTCAAATTATAGTTCCTTAATGGCTGGCTTGTACCTCTCTGTGGCCTTCATGCCTGGCACAGTGCCTAGCATACACTAGCCCCTTACTAGATTTTGAACTGAATTGGGTCTCTGCTATTGCTTTGCATGTTTATTATTTCAGAATATTACGGGGGTACAAATGTTTTGGTTATATAAATTGCCTTTGTACCATTTGAGTCAAAGTTATAAGTGTGCCCATCCCTTAGATAGTGTGCACTGTACCTGTTAGGTGTGAATTTACCCATCCCACCTCCTCCCTTCCAGCTGCTTGCATTTGTACGAATCTTTGATCTTAAGCTTTCAGGTATCTTTGTCTTGCTTCTGCAACTGTATAGTGTGTTTTGGGGGGAAGTATTATTAATTAGGACTATTTACAAGTATTCTGGTTCTCTTCCTCCTTTGTAGATTGTAGAACATTGTAGAATTTTATTTCTCACTCTTTTAAAGTTAGGAATGGCCATATGATTTGTTCTGACCAATGAAATGTGAACAGAAATAGCATGTGTCGTTTCCTGGAGAAAGCGCTTAATCACCCAACACAAAAATACTGCCCACTATCTCCGCCTCTTGCTGTAGGGGAAGCACAAGAGGAGGAGATGGAACCTTCACCAGTCCTTGAATGACTAAGGTGAGCAGAGACTTCTACCTACCTGTGCTTGTAGTATGAGCAGGAAGCAAATATCACTAATCCAAGGAGATGGGGGATTGTTTGTGGCCGCAAAACCCAGCCTATGCCGACTGTTCCGTTACCCGAGGACAGGACCTGTCCCACTCGTCTTTGTGTCTCCGTCGTGCCACATTAAAAACACACCAGAAGAGAAACATTTAAATGAGTTTTCATTTTTCTTAATTTACAATGTCCAATTTCAAATATCCCTTTCCCATCTGTTTCTGCTCTCTCGGTACTAAAGCATAATTTCTGTTCATTTTAGCTTAACTCCAGTTTCTAAAATATAAAAACTTAAATTTCGAAACAGTTCATACTCCGATGTTGATCACTTGTGTAACATTTTGTAGAGAATGAAACGTCAGCCTCTGATGACTGACTGGACGATTCCTTCGCTGAGCGGTAGTCAGTATTCTACAGGGATGGTGGGAAGGGATGCTCTGAGCACGTGCCCTGCAGCTGAGCAGCAAAGCAAAGGAGTTGCAATAAATCAGTTTCCTAGGGGATGTGTGTGTTGCAGGACAGGTCTCCCTGTACCCTCTGTCCCAGCAGATGGCACGACAACATGGCCATAAACATAATGAAAATGTCCTCCATTTGCCTTTATATGCCTTAAAAAATCGTTTCACTTTTGAGCATATAATTCTGTGAGCAGAGAAAAAAATATCTCCACAATCCTTTTTAAATGCCATTGCTAAACAATGCAATATTTTTTAAAAAGGTGGGGGGAGGGAGGTCCAAAATAGTCTTGTCCTTAAAGAAATGCATAATGTGTAATTTATTTTCTCCAGAATCCTCATAACTTGAAACGTATATTTTTCTCATATAAATTTTATACATCATTCCAACCTTATTTCAAGCACATCAGCACATAGCTAGTTACTATATGTACTAGTTCACTGAATTAAAAACAAAGAACCCACAGTCTTCCTACTACTTTCTTCTACCTACTAACAGTTCTAACACAATTCCAGTTACTTCCTCCTCCGCAGTGATGCTTCTAAACACACCCTTTCATAGGAATACATCCAGCTATTAATAACCCATCTGTTTAATATCCTGAAATTTAAAATTAGGTTTGTAGGCACTGTTTCTATGATTATATGTTTTCTAAAGCCAATTACAAATTTTTAGCCAGAGCTATCACAAAACTTTGAATTTTAACTTGAAGTTTTCATATTTATAAATGTCAAGCGTTTTATTTTGGAAGGAAGTATGTCTACATTTACTATAACTACAATGTAATTTTCTAAAGACACTTTCTGAAAGATGATCAAACCTCCAAATTAAAAATAAGCTTGTAGGCTTATTTTTACTGATTTTTAACAAAATCAATCTAAAAAAAAATCCAGTTTTTTTTCAACCTAAACAAAGTAGTTAGGGATCACAGGAAATATTTCTCTAGTGTAAAAGCATCCAAAAAATGTGAGTGCTCGGGCCTATACTGAGAATGGAATGAGATCTCCTGTTCTGTATTGCTCCATAGTAGGGGACATCCTTTGTTTTTGTTAGGATAGGCTGTTGGGTAGATTGTAGGCTGTTGCTTTGCACAATTCTAGGACCTATCAACATAATACCAAGAAGAAACCACAAAAGAAAAAGTTAGATAAATCCAAATACACAGATATTTAAAACTTTAATACCAAATTGAATATTCTGTTACACATCTGCTTTGCCTAAAGTTTCTAAAACAAACACCTTACTTTTATAACAATTTGGTTCTTCTTTATTTTCTTTTTCAGAAAAGAAAAAGTAATAGTAAGCATAGAAGCAGCGACTGGAACTCTGGGATTTCCTGTCCAGAGTCACCTACAAGTCAAATTTTACTCCAGTTGATTCAACAGGGCAGATTAAATCTGAAAAGCAAAATGGTAAGCTCCTTAGGCAGCAGCTCTTGCTTCTTTCTTGGTTACTTCTGCCTACGTAGAAAACTGATCAAGGAAGATGTTTACAACCCCATACATATTCTAGATCATTTTATCCCTGAAGTCATAATTTTTCACACCTGCATACTTTTTAAACATCCAGACACCTGAGCAAAATCTTTTAGAGTGCAAAATACACCAGATAGTGGAAGAGAAATTGACACCAACTTCCCCGAGAGCCTCCAAAGTAAAGAGCATCCCTTTCCCCAACATCAACTCCAGGTTACACACTGGAAAACACAGCAAGGAAGGAATAGCAAGCCTAGACAGAAAAACCGGAACTCGACTGTAAGTGGCCAGGCTGGCAGGTGTAGGGCCGAAATAGCTGCACGCCACAGCGGCAAAGTGCCTGTGACAGCTGCACATTTACCATCAGTTTGGCGGTGTTTCCAAAACAGGCTGAGGGATTTAGTTTTCCCCATATAAGGCAATGACAAGGATTTCTAATGGGCCAAACATTTCATATTAGCATCAACAGCACTAACACAGCTTCAGCTGGCAGAGGAGAGGGACACGAAGAATATCTGCATTATTTACTCCAGAAACTGCCTGAGCACCATCTGTTCTCGGCCACCCTACCCACGTGACCCTTTCTGCAATACCTCCTTGCCCAGCTCTGTGAGCCTCCCAGTCATGTGTCTTGGTCCAAGAATTTCAAATCCCAATGTTTCTCTGAATACAGAGATTTGGAGAGTCAATTTCAGCAGAGCAATTAGCAACACAGAAGATCCCTTCACGTCGCCAAGTATTAATTAGTTGTTTGGTGGCAAAAATGATTTGTTCCTCTAACCTTTATTCTAAGATTGAAGGCGATGCTTTCCCTACATAACGTGGTGGTAGGGGGAGGGGGAGGGAACAGAGGGGGCTGGATGACACAGCATAGAAAATTCAATAGTCTTGCACTCTAGGGTCTACGAACTGGTTCAAGGTAACAGAAGTTGACAAAGAAAGTCAACTGAATCCCCAATTGGATAAAAAGATTGCACAGAACAAAGACAAGTTTCCAAAACATCTACAAACTATATACGATGTATATATTTGTGTCTAGTTGATTATTATAGAAACATTGGCCTTTCAGGAAATAAACTGTCCCCTTCTGAAAGTCAGGGTAACCATATTAGTAAGCAAATTAAGACCAATGCAAAAATCCAATACTGATTACATTACTAAATTATGATCTATATGGACTGGGAAGAGGAATATTAAAATGAGACCCCCCAAGAGAGAAAAATCCAAGAAAATTTCATTAAAAATTAAAAATGACCCATTTATATAGAAACAGTACAAAATTTATTCATACATTTGCTTAAAAGAGTATAAGTTTTTCTTCTTTTGTTCATATTTGTGCCCCGGATTAAGAAAGTAGGGATTAAAATCCAAAAAGGCCCCAAAGCTTCCCCAAACCTGATCTGAGAACTAGGTAAGAATTAGTGGCTTACAGAGATGAGCCTGTAAGCCCCCACAGCTCTCGCTAACCTGAAAGCATCAAGTAATTCCCTCATTTTCTATCTTGCTAACATTGCTCTAATTATACTTCCAATAAGAGGCAAAACCAATTAGAAAAATAATGTAACATTTCACTGGCACTAGAGATTAAATATGAGTTCAGTAATCAGCTCCGGCAAACATGCAGAAATACGGACAGGGAGAAGCCAGTCATCCCCGACCGCTTAGGCGAGTGGGTGGGCAATTGAAGTCAAGGTAAAAACAGTGAGGCCGAACAAAATTGCTTTAAGGAAAAGCATCTCGTGAGGGTTTTCAAGGTCAGCTGGTGAAGGCCAAATAGAAGTAAATATTTCTCATATACCCTGGAAGAAAAAGAAAACAAAAATTACCACTAGCAGCAAAATAAAATTGAAAGGCTTTATACTCCCCAAATGAAGTCCCTTCAAGGAAAACTCTCAACTGCATTAAGCTAAAATGACCTTGTTGTTTTTGTTAACAATTTACAGTACCAGTGAAACCACTTAATTTTCAAGCGGCATTGCATTTGATTCACAAAATGGTCTTGGTCAATAATGGAATGGTTTGCCCTGTAATGCCTTATTGGCTGTGTTCTTAGAGATAGGCTATTGTCACCCACCTCCATAGCGACAGCAAGGACAGGATGAACACAATGTGGAGCAGAGCAATTTAAATGGAAATGTCTCAAGCAGAGTTGCACTGTATTATGCGGCAGGAAGGTGACTTCTAAGGGGACCTAGAGGTAGGGAGGCAGACTAAGGAGTCCCCACCCCCACCACGTGCAAAGGTCAAGAAATCTCCATCAAGCCTCTGCAATGCCCGGCCAGGCTACGTTTGGAATACAGACTATTGTGGGTTTTTTTTATAACACTCTGGGAAATTAAAATCTCAGGTTGCCTCATAGGTCATGGTAAATGCTTAACTGCCCTTGAAGACGTAGGTTTAGAGTCTCCACAGCATCCCAAAGAGTCTCGCCTACTGTATCAGGGAAAATATAAAGTGATTTTTTTAAGTGTACCACTTTAGATGCGTCACGAAAATAGAGGACTCTGGAATAATCAAAATGCATTTTCAATATATAAAAGCAATTTAAAATTATTGAACAAATACATTATGCAGTAACAGAAGACTAAATGAAAAATAGTTAAAAAAAAATAAACATCAATCAACCCAATGTATACTTACTGAGGTTCTACTGCTTAAGTGTTTATATGACATTTCAAGAAACAACTGGTTTTCCATGGCTTTAAGGTGGAAAATAGTTTTATCATATTTTCTGCCTTTCTCCTTTTCTTCTCTCATCTTCAGCCTTTTACTGGTTCCAATATATCCTCCAAGCCCATGTGTGAGATGGGGCATAGTTTTCCTCTCTCATTGTTTGAGGAAGCTCAACCCTCATCTATCAACTTCTAAACAAATGACACATTCTTAAATTATTCTATATACTAACTTCTGTCCACCTGTTATTTACAAAACATGTTCTAAATAAAAGTTTAATTTTGATTAAGTTTGATGGCTTCTCTTTTGGCTTTTGTATGGTAGCCTTTGACAAACAGATGTTTTAAAATTTATTGTGGACATATTTATCATTTCCTTTCAGTTTATTCTGAGTCTTGATGGGACTCAGTCTTTGGGTCTTACAAAATTCTTCCCATCAATTTTTATAAACAGCCTCTTTCATTTCTTCTAAAATTTAAAAAGTCTTCCTTTCTGTTTATAAGCTTTAATCCACCTGGGAATGGGTGGCTCAGCTGGTGTCAGTTGTATACCATATTAAACACTTACTTAAGTCCCCATATATACTTCTTTATGTTTAGGAGTGAATTGGCTATTCTTGGTTTTTTGCTTTGATTCCAATTTATATAAACCTGTAAAATATTTGAGAGCTCATACTAGTCCGTTAACTAGGGATAAACTCTGCATTTATTTCATCCTCAGTGTCTTTCTACAACATTTTATAATTATTTTTTTAAAGGGTCATGTACAGCTTTGGTTGGACCTTTTTATTAGGTTTTTCTTTATTCTCAATGTGTAGAAATGAAGTTAATTTTTATACATTGGCTTTATATCCACCAACATTGCCAAGCCCTTATTTATTCTAATAATTTGAATATAAGTTCTTTGGTTTTTCTATGTAGATAATTGTATCACCTGTGATTTAGAAATGCTTTTTTCCCCCCTTCTTAATCCTTATATCTGACTTAAAGAAAATGTTTTGATGTTTATTAGAGTTTTGATCCCTTTGTTAGGTAAAGGAATTTTTCTTCTCCTTCTAATTTGCTAGAAGTCTATACCACAGATAAGTATTGAAATTTATCAAATGTTTTTCCTATATCTGTTGAAATAATCACACAGTTTCTCCCATAATTTACGAGGTGAATTATCTCAGTAGTTTTCTTGTTTTGTTTTGTGAAAAGCCAAGCTTGCATTTCTGGAATGAATCCAATTTGATCAGGATATATTATACTTTCTAAAAATTCATTATTGAATCTGTCAAAATTTTGTGACTTTTTGAATCTATATTCATGAGTGAGAGTGAGTCTGGTATCTTTTTCTGTACAGTCTTTGTTTAATTTTAATTCAAAGTCACATTTACCGGCTTAATCATTTTGGAGAATACTTCCTTCTTTTTAATTAACTAGAAAAACTTTCTCAACATTTGAAATAATCTGTTCCTTCAGAGTTTAATAGAACTCTCCTATAGTATGTCTAGTCCTGGTCTTTATTTTATGGGAAGACAGTAACAAATTGATCTTGATAGTATGTGTATCACTTTGTACTTTCACCAATAATATGTAAACTACTTGTTTTCTACAGCCTGGCAAACAGTATATTGTCGATCTTTTGGTTTTTGCAAAGTAATAGATATGAAATGGTATTTTGGTTTAGTTTTTCATTGCATTTCTATTATTATGATAAATTTACCGCGTTTCTTAATTTCAAAGTTTATCTATAGAAGTTCTATTTTTTTCTTGGTAGCTTTTAATTGTCTATTTTTTGCTCATTATTTCACCAAATATTTCACAGTGATTTTTAATTCAGCATCTAATCATTTTAGTGTATCAAATCATTTGGCTCTAAATCTCTGTTGTGTTTGTGATGTTCAATCACAACCATTTTTTTTTGTTTGTTTGTTTTTGGAGACAGGTTCTCACTCTATTGCCCCAGCCAGTGTACAGTGGTGTCACCATAGCTCACAGCAGGCTCAAACAATCCTCCTGCCTCAGCCTCCCACGTAGCTGGGACTACAAGTGCATGTCACAATGCCTGGCTAATTTTTCTATTTTTACATAAATGAGGTCTGGCTCTTGCTCAGGCTGGTCTCAAACTCCTGGTCTCAAGCAATCCTCCTGCTTCAGCCTCCCAAAGTGCTAGGCTTACAGGCATGAGCCACCGCGCCCGGAGTCACTTGTTTGCTTACATGTGTGGTCAGTTCCAGTCATTGTTTTACACTTGTGATATATCAGTCAACAAAACAATAAAAGGGTCCTGCTCTTGTGGAATATGGAATGCACATTACCACAGGGAGAGACAGAGAGTAAGAAGCCAACAAAATATAGAAATAAATTATGTTAGAAGAGTATGCTAGAAATCGAAGAGTGCTGTGGCAAAAGGAAGTAGAGCCCAGAAAGGGAATTGCAAGAGCCAGGGTGAGGGCCCGAGCTGCAGGATCGGGATGCCCAAGGCAGCCTCACCGAGGCAGTGGAATCCAATAAAGTAAGTGTAGGAGAACAAGCCAGATGGATATTTTGGAGAACACTAGAGAGAGAGAAGCTAGTGCAAAGGCCTTACAGTGAGAGTAGCCATGACTGGTTTTGAAAGAACAAGAAGAAAGCTGGTATAGCTGGAGAGGACTGAGGAAGGAGGGCAGTGGCAGGAGACGGAGGGCTCCAAAGAGGCCTGAGTCATGCGGCACTTGGCAGGCTGCTGCAGGGACTTTGGCTTTTACTCCAAGTGCCTGGGAGAGTGATGAGAGCCACTAGAGGGTTTTAAAGAGAGACAGGATCTGACTTCTGTCACTCCCATATTGAGAATAGACTCTGGGTGAGTAAATGTGGAAGGAAGCCATCCAGGAGGCCACTGCAGGCACCCGGATGAGCACTGATCAAGGCTGGAAGCAGGACAATGGTGGTGGACGTGGTGAGAAGCTGTTGGGTTGGATACATTTGGAATGAAGAGTCGAGAGGATTTGCAGATGAATCAGCTATTGGGAGTATGAGAGAGGGGTCACACCATTACAGAAACAGGAAAAAGTACAGCTACAGTATTGGACTAAAGAGGATCAAAGGTTACTAAAATGTCTATCATGCACGCAAGTAAAGATGTTGAGTAGACAACTGGAAGCCTAGGCTAGAAATAGAAACTCGGGAGTGATAACCATATAGATGGTATTTAATTTCATAAGAATGAATGAGGCCACCAAGGTATTAGGTGAACATAAAGTTCAGGAAGGGGTCCAAGGTAGATCCCTGAGGCACTCCAGCATAAGAGGACAGGCAGTACAGGGATTTCAGCAGAGGAGAATGAAAAGGAGTGGCCACTAAGGTACATTGAAATGCAGGAGGGTACAGTGTTGCAGAAGCCAAGTAAAAAAATAGTTTCAAAGAGGAGGAGCAATTCTCTATGACAAATTGATGCTGATAAGTCAAAAGATAAAATAATCATTGGATTTTTCAATGTGGACATTGTCAGCGACCATGAAAAGAGCTTTTTTTTTTTTGGACTGATAGAGTCCAAAAAAACAGAATAAAGAAATTAGAGACAGCAAGAACAGACACTTGAAGTTTTGCTGTAAAGGGGGACAAAGAAACAGGGCAAAAGCAAGAGGAAAAGGTGGTATCAATGGAATTTACATTTGTTTATATCGTGTGCTGATTTATTTACATTCTGGTTGAGATGGAACATTCAGAAATACCGAAGAGAAGGGAGAATATTATCAGAACAAAGTCCCTTGGGAGGTGGAAGAGATAGAATCCTAAGGAAAAGCAAGCGTAGAAGTATAGATGTCTGGAGGTCAACAGAGGTGGAGGTGGGAGCCTTGGAAGTTCTTACCTTTTCGGTAAGGGAAGTGCCAATGACCACGTTGGATTCAGACGTGCCTACCCCACTGAGGAAGCTTCAGCCAATCACCCTCACTATTTACTCCAGGAGAAAGCCATGGTCCTCTCTTTTATCTGGGGGTCTAAGCAGAGTTTGTAGCTCACTGAGGCTTACCAATAGTCACTGGCAAGCCAGACTGCCAATTCCTCGTTTCCTTAGCAGAAGCCTGCACAGTACCCATTTACCCTCTTCCCTCATCTTCCCCTCATCCCAGGCATATTTTCTATTTTTCTATTTTCAATTTACTTTGTAAATTGTAGGAGCTGTTACGTATGTAGAGGAGAAATGACAAATGTACAGTGAGTTTCTAAGTCCCGACCAAAATCTAAATTCCAGTCATGTTTCACAACTACGTTATAGGAACTCAGATAACATCTTCAGCTCACAACGCTCCATTTTCCACGACTTCTACTCACATATTCAGAGGAGTAAGTCAATAATGTGCATATTATATCACACAATGCAAAGATACTGTGTTTCAATTATTTTTTCTCTCTCTCTTCCATGGTGTTCCTATTCTGAATGCCATCGGGGGGAAAAAAGAACATACACTATGGTTAAATAGACACATCCAGGAAGCCGCCTCTGCAAATTTGCTCATGTTCATTTATCTTAAATATGTATACATTTATACAATCTATTTATCAATTTTAACTACTAGATGTCTTTCAAGGAAACCTGTATATAAGATTTCTAACAGATTAGCTTCTCAAAAATGATCTTTTGTCCCTCAAACATTTGTCAAAGGTAGATCTTCTCTAGAGTTTCAAGGTCAGCAAACGCTGATTATTTATTTTATTTATTCATTTTTTTTTTTTTTTAGAGACAGGGTCTCACTCTGTCACCCAGTCTGGAAAGCAGTGGTGCAATCATAGCTCACTGCAGCCTTGAACTCTTGGGCTCAAGCAATTCTCCTGCCTCAGTCTCCTAAGTAGCTGGGACTACAGGCATATACTACCATGTCCCAGCTAATATTTTTAAATTTTTCTGTAGAGATGGGGTCTTGCTGTATTGCCCAGGTTGGTCTCAAACTCCTGGCCTCAAACAATCCTCCTACTTTGACCTTTCAAAGTGCTAGGATTACAGGTGTGAGCCACCATGCCTGGCCCGACACTAAACTACTTTGTATTTTTACCAGTTTAAAGATGTCTATATGAGATGTGTGTGTGTGTGCACATATAACAAACATACATGTAGAGAGAAGACACATATGTACTTGAGCTTCAGTAAAACCTCCTGTCCTTAGTTTTGATTCTGTACCCACTGCAAACCTCACAATCATATACATTCCAAAGCTTCCGTGCTGGTTCAATAATGTATTGTGTGCACAAAATATATGAAACACATAACACCAGTTGCGAGGTTTTCTTCACAGAAATATGGAAGGACATTTCAGTTTTAAAAAGTGCCTTTTGCTGTAGGGCTTTTTAAAAATCATTTTGTAGTGAAAAATTAACTACTAGTTTCTTTGATGTGCTAGTTTCGCTGAAAGAATATATTACTAGAGAATGCTTATTATTTTTGTAACCATATTTCTCTTAAGATCTTCCTGAAGAAAAAAAAAAAAAGACGTTCATTTGTTTTTGTCGTAGGTCTGGGCAAGGAGTGATAGAAAGTCTTACAGTCCAGCCATCATGGCGAGAACAAAGGGCAGGTGTCATTTTTTACTGTGATTGGCCAGAGCTGAAATCAGGACTTTCTCCCTCTCTCAGAAGCTATGGTGGAATTTACGGTAATCACCCTGGCTGACTGCCCATCACACAGCTGAACAGCACACCAAAAAAAATAATATCTGGGGAGAAGGCCACGACATGTATTTAAAATTCTCATTGTTTTTATTCTTCAACTTTGAAAGATGATTTTTTTTTTAAGAGAAAAGAAAAAACTCACCCAGCTGTTGCCGCTATTCATATTCCAATAGCCTCCGGACTGCTCCAGGCCACCTGGCTGACTTTTGCCTTGGAGTCGGTCCAGAAAAGCATTATTTACCCTTTAAAACAATGAAAAATGTGTGTAAGTAGAAAGCTTGCTGCAGGGCTAAGAAATTTTTTGAGAACCTAATGTGCCGCATGAACTGGCTGCGGGGATTGCGGCCCCCCTTCAGCTTAGAAGAAATCTACGGAAACTTCTTTGTGCATTAACCACATGACATGCCATCAACAGCTCTTTACTGGAACTGGTGCCAATCTCGGCTCAGGTCAAAGGGGGCACAAATTCTTAACTTCAGCGTTTCACGCACACATTTCATACCAGTTCAGCAAGACCCTTGGTCACCCGAGCGACTGTACCCATAAGGGCCATGCCAGATATGAGCCTCAGAGGCCGAGGAAAGACGGAAGCTTCAGCAAGAAGCAAAACACGAAAAAACACCAAAAATAGCTCTGTGGCAGTATTGCTGCAAGACAGACGTCCTTTCCATATACCCTGCACCCCACTGCCAGTCTTGCCAAAGTAAACCCCAGAAGTAAAAAGAAGTGGTTGTTCACTTTATAATTAGTTATGCTAATTATTTGTTTTATGGACTTTTCTGTATGAATATTATAATAGCAAGATCATGCTCTGAGTTGCCTACATATAGCCAAGTAAAGCCAGGGACTTGGAAGCTAGAGAAACAGCATGAATAAGTACTCTGTGATATCAATGTGCTATTTAGGAACTGAGGAAATAAGACTATAAGCTTCTTGGAGGCAGAAACACAAAGCCTGGTGCATCACAGGCACCCAATACACAACTGTGGAAGCAAGGGAAGGTGGCAACCAGTCACATTAGCCTCCTTGTCATCCATGAAGATTGCAGAGGACCGTCATGGTGAGTGGCTACAAGTCAATGACTGCAGGAGATTTGGGAACTCTGAGGAAAATAAGGTCTGGGTGGCAAAGTCAAGGCTGGAGGTTGTTCTGTCTGTCTGTACTCGCTCAGTGCTTAGTGCTAGCTAAGATGCTAACCACGTGTCAACTCAGTTGCTGTTTCTCAACAATGTCAGGTCCCATCAAGCAGTGGTTATGCCACAGCTAATACAAAAATCTACCCAAGTGCCATATTCTGCTCAGCCTGGTTCACTGCCGAGCTTGATGTTAAAGTCACCTTTTGTAAATTTCACAGCATGCAGATGGAATGGTGTCTTACTAAGCTGGAGACCTGGCCATTAAGGAAGAGGAAACTGACCCCAATCTCCCTCTGTCTTTTCTCTCTGGAGTTTCCAAAGGTATTCTAGACACTTGCACACCTGGAGCTATTCTCATCTGGTCCTTCCACCAGCAACAAGGATGGCAGCCTTCCCCGCCCCCAACATTCAAACCACTAGAAGCTTTGTTGGCTCTACTTACTAAACACATCCTGAATTCACACCTTTCTTTCCATGGATTCAAGGCTAGTGCAAATTACTGTCACCTTTCACTCCCATCCTCTGTAATCCATTCTCCACAAAACACCTTACTAAATTATAAAAGAGCTCAGTCCTTCTTTTGCTTAAAACCCTCCCGTGACTTCTAAGACTTGGTCTTAGAATAAAATCATTGGCTTACAAAATCGTGTATTGTCTTGTTCTGTCTGCCTTTCCTACCTCACTGCATAGTATTCTTTTGTGCACCTACTGTTAATATAATCCAGTCAGTTGGGACTCGAGTCCAAGCTCATCCCCACTTTAGAGTCTTTGTCCTTATTCCTGCCCCTGACAACAGGGAGCACCTACGCACATGCATCTGTCCCCAGTCTCTGTGTGGCTGGCTCTTCCTCGTTCTCTGATGTCACCGCTTCAGTGAAACCTTCCTTAGTCATCTGTCTCCTCCAATTGCTACCCTAACTTCGCCTTGTGATAGGGTCTTTACAGTACAGATCACCATCTGAAATAATCTTGCTTTTTAATTGTTGACTTTTATTTCTCTCCTCTAGACTGTAATTTCCATATGCACAGTCAGGGACCTCTTCTGCCTTGTTTATCCCTATTCCCATTGCCTAGCACAAAGCCTTCACAGAGTACGCCTTGATAATGTAATTACTGAATGAATGAATCTTCCTGGAGCGCAGTACCCACCCTGCCTGCTGTGACAGCAGCTGCACCGTGAAAACCCAAAAACTCCATCGGTGGTGAGTGCTGCATGCAAGACAGCTCATTGCTAATTGAGTCATTCCAACACTTCGAAGACCTGTGGCTTGTCATGAAGACAAAAGGTAATGCGACTCACCTCTGAGCATCAGTTACTAAGAGGATATCAGAGTGGCTGAGCTCTCCTTAGAACTTTAGGAGTGTCCTCAACTGGCCTATGTCCACTGCAGTATGCATCAACCAGAGATAACAGGTGGGAAAAAGATCGCTTTTTTCAATGCCTATCACAAATTCAAATTGGAGGGAAAAGTACCAGTTTATATTTTTGTTTGCTAGTTTTAGACAGTACATACATTTTATTCCTGTCATACTTACACTTTAGGTTTTCTACTGAGGGTTGATTTGGATAAACACTATTGTGTAGCAATGGTTCATGTTTAAATAAATCAATTCAGTTCATTCCAGTTTTCACCTCATGGCCAAGATCCTTTCAAGTCCTTGACCTCCATGCTCTTTTCTCTCTGGAGTTTCTACTTGTCTTCTCTTACTAAAATAGTTACAGGGAGTTAGGAGGTTCAGGTGCACTCAAGCTCATCATAGGGTTCATTAAAAAGCTTGTGAGGAATCCCACAAGCTTTCTATTATAACACTTGGGGATTGAGTTTTCTGCTATGTGAACTTCTAAATAGTAGAAAGCACATTGCCCTTTGGACTCTAATAAAACCATGCCCCCAGAGAAAACGTAACTTAGGTCTTCCATACACATACTATATATATAGCTTATATTGTTGTCTTGAGTAAACATGGACATATGCATTTAATTCATTAAGAGGTTATTAACTGGATAACCACATGCAGAAGATTGAAACTGGATCCCTACCTCTCACAAAAATAAACTCAAAATGGATAACAAACTTAAACCTAAGGCATGAAACCTTAAGAATTCTAGAAGAAAATGTTGGGAAAACTCTTATAGACATTGGCCTAGGCAAAGAATTTATGAAGACCACCCCCAAAGCAATCACAGCAGCAATAAAAATAAATAAATAGGACCTGATTCAATTAAAAAGCTTCTGCACAACCAAAGAAACTGTCATTAGAGGGAACAGACAACCTACAGACTAGGAGAAATATTTGCATGCTACACATATGATAAAGGGCTGATATCAAGAATCTATATAGAACTTAAGAAAATCAACAAGAAAAAATTAAACAACCCCATCAATAAATGGGCAAAGGACATGAATAGACTTTTCAAAAGACAAAAGAATAATGGCCAGCAAACTTATTTAAAAAAATGCTCAATATCTCTAATCATCAGGGAAATGCAAATAAAAACCACAGTGAGGTATCACCTAACTCCAATGAGAATGGCCTTTATCAAAAAGTCCAGAAACAGCAGATGCTGGTGTGGATGTGGAGATTGGAACACTCATACAGTGCTGGTGGGACTGCAAATTAATACAACCCCTATGGAAAGTAATTTGGAGATACCTCAAAGAGCTAAGAATAGAAATACCATGAGATCCAGCAATCCCACTACTAGGCGTCTACCCAAAGGAAAAAAAGATATTCTATAATTAAGACATCTGCACTTGAATGTTTATGGCAGCACAATTCACAATTGCGAAGATGTGAAAACAACCCAAGTTCCCATCAATACATGAGTGGATTAATAAAATGTGGTGTATGTATACTATGGAATACTACTCTATTACAAGAAGTAATGGTGATCTACACCTCTTATATTATCCTGGATAGAGCTTGAGCCCATCCTTCGAAATGAGGTATCACAAGAATGGAAAAACAAGCACTACACATACTCACCATCAAATTGGCACTAACTGATCAACACTAAGGTGCTCACATGGGTAGTAATATTCATTGGGTGCTGGTCAGGTGGGGGTGGTGGGAGGGTAAACTCACGACTAATGGAGGAAGGGCACACCTTTAGCCCTGGCTTAGGCAAGGCAAAGGCATTATTTGTAACCAAAGTGTTTGCACCCACATAATATTCTGAAATAAAAATAAAAGAGATTATTGAATAAGTATTCTCATATGATAACCTAGGAAATCTTATTGTCAACTTTAAGGACAATATAATTGTACGTGCTTTTCAAAAATTAAGAGCATAAAATGTGCATTGAAACATTTGATCAGCTATTTCAAAACTGATTACTGAGTTTATTATCCAGAGAAAGTTCCTCTTGGATTCAATTTGAATCTATATTTAACTAAAACCAGTAGAGAAAAAGTGTGGAAAATAAACGGCCCCAACAATGTTTAGGTAGTTAGCAGTATGGAAATAAACTTAAAAGAATGAGGGCCAAGATTTCTGTAACAAAAAATCATCTTTTCCACCTCTAATCAAATAACTTAATGGGTGCCCATCAAAGATTAATTTTTTTAAATACATTTAGGGGTATAATTTGAATTCCATTACATGCCTATATTGTATAATGGTGGGGTCTGGGCTTCTGGTGTACCCACCACCCAAGTAGTGTACATTGTACCCCATAAATTATTTTTCATCCCTTATTCCCTCCCATACTCCCTCCTTTTGAGTCTCCAACATCCATTATTATACCATTCTGAATACTTGTGAAATAGTTTAGCTCCCACTTATAAGTGAGAACATGCAGCATTTATTTTTCTGTCCTGAGTTACTTCACTTAGAATAATGGCCTCCAGTTCCATCCAAGTTGCTGCAAAAGCCATTATTTCATTCTCTCTTATCACTGAGCAGTACTCTATGGTATATATAAACCATTTTCTTAATCAACTCATCAGTGATGCCCATCACAGATTAACTTCTTAGCAATGGGGCCTATTAACGCGACACATCACTATCTTGAAGACACTTACAGCCTTACAATTCAATTAATCCTTAGAAATCCAAAGAAATAGCTGGCTACTAACAACAATCAGTGTTATATATTAAATAAATATCAAGTTTTTTCATTTTAAATTTTTTATTTTTAATTATTATGGGAACATAATAGTTGTATATATTTAATCAAGTTTTTTTTTTAACAGAAAGCCTTTTAAAGAGAAAATAACAAAAAACAATTTAAAAGGACGACATTAATTTATGGCGTACTCTACAATAAATAGGTGGCATCCCTCCACCACGTCACTCAACAAGATAGCCTTACTAATAAAAGAGAGTTTTTCTGTTTCCCTAAATGAGAGACAAACAAAGAAATTCACATTTGACATTTTAAAATGATTTTGACTAGACTATGGATTCAAGATAGTCCAGTGAAAAGAATATAAGCACCCACCGTCAGTGGCACCATCTGAACCGTGAGCTTCCAGTGAACACTTTTTAAAGTCTCTTATTTACAAAATGAAACCACAACTTAAAAATGCACATTTTAATAGTGATAGTAGGATGGTTAAATACATAAGGGATGCCTTTCACTTTTAAAAGAATTTGCTCCTTTAAATCATGAAAACCCTTAAATTCTTCTCTAAGATACTAATGCACACCCTCAATGAAATCAAGCAACTCAAGTGCCCCTAGGTAAATCCTAGCATAATAATGACAGAACATACAGTGGTTATTAGCACTGTCCCGACATCAGCATGATAGTTTACTGTGTGCTCTTAAGTCTGATATTAGGATTAAGATGGATAGTATTTATACTATTTAAAAAATTACTTAATGGTTCTATTTTAAGATGTTTTTTCTCTAACATATTAGTCATATGTTAGACTAAAATAACTTTAATGAGCTTTTGTACTCAAATATAGGTAAACTGACCATCTATACTAATTATCCTAGAGTAATCTACAAATGGTAAAGCATCACCTCAAACTGTGAGGTTTTGTCCCAGGGAAGGCAAATTAAATATAACCTAAATAAGCATGTAGCTTGAGAGCATGAGTCCGTTTTTCAACGTGAGTTTATAATGCCACCTATCCAGGAAAACTGGATATTGTGTGTGCATGTACATATTTGTGTGTACACAAACACATGCAGTAGTTGGCATATCTCATACATATATCACCCCAGTAACAAAGATTTAGAGGTAATATAGATTCCCAGATCATATTCAATATTATCACTCTAGTGCTTTCCTAAAATACTGCAAAAGCTTTATATTAATAGGTAATTGATTTAACCAAGAATGGTTCTTTTATTAGCCAGTTATACCTCCTGTGTTCAGTTTGGTGGATTTTGACGTGTTCTTCCTCTTGCTGCTGCCGCTTAAGTTCCAGTAATTCACTCTAGGAACAATAAAAGTTTTAAAATATGATTTCAATTAACACAGTTGCATAGAACTTCAGTCCCCATGTGCTGGTACCGGTTTGTGGCCTGTTAGGAACTGTTAGGAGCCAGGTCCCCCCCACACCAGGAGGTGAGCGGCAGGCAAGTGAGCAAAGACTCATCTCTATTCACAGCCGCTCCCCATTGCTGGCATCACCGCCTGAGCTCCACCTCCCCCCACCTGGAAAAAAGATACAAGCATGAGGCATCGCCATGCACGGACACCACTCCAGATGGCCGAAGGGGAGGTGCTGGCATCACCACAGTCAGGATTATCATCCTATAACCAGCAAAGCATATTTACTAGGGAGAGGCTGGTTTTTCCTTGGTACCAAGAAAGATAATTTCAACTAATTAATTTGTTCTGCTGAGCTAACAGCCACCGAGGATGAGTCTGCATGCCTTATAAGCATATGCTTGCTTCATTTATTGGGTTCTCACACAGAAGTACAATATCTAGTTGGACAAATACAAAATAAGTAGCTTGTTTCAAGGACCACGCTTGGGACATTAAGAGAATCAAAACGGTCTGAGCAGGAGGGAGATGACATGCAACATCCGAGACACTGTCAAGTCCTGTCTCACTCAATACGGGCTTGTTATGCACCAACCATTTTCCAGACACCTAGATTCATGCTGAAGGTACAGATACAAGGCACAGCTCCATCCTGAAGGAAACCACAGTATAATAAGAAACACAGACCCAGAAATAACCCCGATACAAAGCAAAAAGAAACGCATTGGTAAACACAAAGTTCAAGCAACATGACATGGGAATATGGTGGAAGAGAACGCAAATGAGAGAAAAAGGTGGTCAACATTTTAAGTGTCTCCACAAAAGCTCTCCAAGGATAGCACGTCTTATCGCTGTGCTACACAACTCCCTACATTCAGACAGAGCTGCATACCAAGAAGGTACTTAAGTGACGTGATAAACAAAATGCCATTTTGGTAATGCCAAGAGCAGAACTTCCTGTAAACACTGGCCAAGTGGTATATGGTAAGTAGGACAGCACAGCAAATGGTGCAGCTGCTTGTGCCTGCCCTGACAGTGCTGTGCTCCCCAGAGGAGGACCACTGCTGGGGAGCTGCAGGATGGCACCAGGGAGCTCTGCTCGGAGCCCAAGCTAACAGCAAGTAGTATAAAAGGGTCGCCATTTCCAGCTAGAGGTTGTAAAAATCAGCTCTCTGGGCTCCAAGTTACTGGCGGTGCCCTGTTCTACCAAAGAGTCAACTATACAATAGACAGGTGTGTGCAAGGCTGGAGACTCGAGCAACCTGATGAAGTTAGCGCGAAAGGCATGCGCCAAAGCAACACTTAAGCAGAGTAATTGAAGATGAAGATAGGGTCATTTAAAAATCATGTCTGAATCCCAGTGGGGCGTGTTCTGACATGGTTCAGCTCGAATGTTTTATGTAAACATTCGAGAGCCATCGCCTGGCAGGACAGACTTCTCCCAGGAGAGCTTGTTCTCTCAGCTCAACAAGAGGAAAAGGATAGTGCAAGCAGAAGAGCTGAGGCCGTGGAAGTGAAAGAATCCCTTTCTTAGAACGTTTACTATAGAAGAGATTTCAGGAAAGGACAAAGGTGGCATTGGCTATCAAGAAGAAAAGGTAGAAACTGTCCCCCAAAATTAAGAGAAAACCAAATCAAAGGAAATAAATACTAATGGATAAAGTAGGGGAGTTTAAAAACTAGTATAAATATGTACACTCTTACTAGCTATTGTTAGTGGGTTTTTGTTTTGTTTTTAGAGATGGGGTCTTGTTCTGTCACCCAGGCTGGAGTGCAGTAGGCATGATCAGAGCTCACTGAAGCCTCCAAATCCTGGGTTCAAGGGATCCTCCTGCTTGAAGGATCAGAGAGTCTTCAGAGTAGCTGAAAACGCAGGTGCACACCAGCACACTTGGCTAATATTTTTTATGTTTTGAGAGATGGGAGTCTATGTTGCCCAGGCTGGTCTTGAACTCCTGGCCTAAAGCATTCATCCCGGTATTGTTGGTTTTTAATTTTTTAACAAACTTTTGACACATTGTAATTGTGCATATTTATAGGGTATAATTTGATGTTTTGATATACATACATATCATATAGTGATGAAATCAGGGCATTCAGCATGTCTGTCACACCTCATGCATTTATCATTTCCTTGTAGTGAGAACATTCAAAAGCCTCTCTTCCAGCTATTTTGTAATACACAATATATTACTGTTAACCATCATCCTACGGTCCAATAGACACCAGAATTTATTCACCTAATTGTAACTCTGTACTAGCTATTGTTAGTTCTATCATTTCATCATAAAGGTAAAGGGATGTCCATCTACAATAATCATTGAATTGGAGCTCTCTATCTGCCGTCTAAAACTATTTTCTATCAACTTTCTTCTAACTTAAAAAAAAAATTCTCATAAAAGTTATTTATTGTGGAAAATGTAGTAAGTACACAAACTATAAAGGAAAACATAATAATCGCTCATAAAAAACTCCCTACCCAGAGATAAGCTCCTTTAATATGTCAGTATATTTCCTTCTTGATTTATACACATAGATTATAACTTATCACCTTGGGTCACATTTTCAGGCTTACCATGTGCCAGGCATTAGGATAAACTCTCTACATGCTTTCTCTCATTTTATCCTAGAAACAATGCCATGAGGTAAAAAAAAAAACATCAGTACTGAACATAACGGAAGCAGCTTAAAGAGATAAAGTAATTTGTGCAAAGTGTAAGAAGGAAGTTAGGTTTCAAAACTCATTTACACTGTATTTTAAAATCTTTTTCATTTTCATATATGTGAGCATATTCCTATGCCATTAAAATATGATAGTAATTGGTAAAACCTACAAATCCTCTATCACTGAACAAATTGTTTCAAATTTTTCATTAATCTCATTTTAAAAATAAACAACCTTGTACATACATCTTGTGTGTACCTCCAATTATTTCCTCAGAATAAACGTATACCTTTCAAATCTAATACTTTTAACTTTTAGGAAATTTTTCAGAATTTGAGGCTGCCAGAGAGCCTTTCAGTTGATCCTCTCGCCAGTAATAGTACTTGAGAGTTTGTAGTAATATTAGTAGCCACTAGTATAAGTTCTCCTTGCCCCAACCCACACACACAAATTATTATTCCTATTTTTCTCGAGTTTCTTGTTGAATTTCATGATTATTCTCCCAGTTGAAATTTAGAAATAGTTTTTAAATTAATTCAAATTTCATTGGAATTTTTGTTGGAATTGCATTGAACTCACAAATTAATTTGTGTAGAACTGTAGTTATTGAAATAGTGAGTTTGCCCGCTCAAAACCACTATCCATATCTGCTTTATTCAAACTGACTTTTATGTATAGTAACCAAAATAGTGAGATACTGGCACAAAAACAAACACATAGACCAATGAAACAGAATAGAGAGCCCAGAAATAAATCCATGCATATACAGCCAACTGATTTTCAACAAAGGTGCCAAGAATACATAGTGGGGAGAAGACAGTCTCTGCAGTAAATAGTGTTGGGAAAATTGAATGTCCACATGCAAAAGAATAAAATCAGGCCTTATCTCTTACCATATAACAAAAATCAACTCAAAAATCAAATGGACTAAAGATTCAAATGTAACACCTGAAACTACGAAACTACTAGAAGAAAACAAAGGGAAAAACCTCCACAACATTGATCTAGGCAAGGATGTTTTGGATAAAATCTTAAAAGCACAGGCAACAAAAGCAAAAATAAATAAGTGAGATTGCATCAAATTAGAAAGTTTCTGCACAGCAAACAATCAATAAAGACACAATCTACAGAATCAAAGAAAATATTTCCAAACTATATATATCTGATAAGGCATTAACATCCTAAATGTATAAAGAACTCAACTCAATAGCAAGAAAATTTTTAAAATGGGCAAAAAAACCTGAGTAGACATTTCTCAAAGGCAGGCATACAAATGGCCAACATGTATATGAAAAAATGCTCAACATCACTAACCATCAGGGAAATGCAAATCAAAACCACAATGAGCTATCATCTCACCACAATTAGAATGGCTATTATCAAAAAATCAAAAGATAAAAAGTGTTGGCAAGGATATGGAGAACACTTACATGATGCTAGTGCCATTATAAAAAACAAAAAGTATGAAGTTCCTCAAAAAATTAAAAACAGAACTACCATATGATCCAGCAATCCCACTACTGGGTGTATACCCAAAGGAAATAAAATCAGCATATTGAAAAGATATCTGTATCCCCATGTTTATTGCAGCAGTATTCACAACAGCCAAGATGTGGAATCAAAATCAACCTAAGGGTCTATCAACAGATGAATGGATAAAGAAAATTTGGTATATACACAAAATGGAATACCATGCAGCCACCAATAAGAAGGAAATCCTGTCATTTGCAACAACGTGGATAAACCTAGAGGATATTATGTTAAGTAAAATAAGCCAGGAACAGAAAAGCAAATAGCACATGGTTTCACTTACATATGAAACCTTAAAAAGTTGATCTCATAGAAGTAGAGAATAAAATGGTGGTTACCAGAGGCCAAGGTGGTTAGGAGGAAAGAGGGGAGGATGGGGGATGTTGGCCAAAGGATACATAATCACAGTTAGACAGGAGGAATAAATTCAAGAGCTCTACTGCACAGCAGGGTGACTATAGTTAATGATGATATATTGTATTCTTGAAAAATGCAAAGAGAATAGATGCTAAGTGTTTTCACCATTAAAAAAAATTATGTGAAGTATCCATTTTTAATTAGCCAGATTAGACACTCCACGGTGAATACATACTTCAAAATTTAAAAATTATCTTTTCTGGAAACAGAAAATTTTTGTTAGTTTTTAGCTATTGAACAATTTTTACTTATTTGCTTTTTGATGATATCTTTTTAGCCCATTTTCTAATTAATTTTTGTTTGTATTTGAGAAAGTTGTTGATTCTTACATATATATTTTGTAACCAACTCTTTTATTGAGCTCCATTTGTTCTAATCATTTCTCAGTTGATTCTCTTAGGTTGTACAGGCAAGTAATTCCCATCCATAAACAATTTATTTTCAATATTAGAAAAGCTGCCTTTTATTTTTTGTCTTAGCAGGCTAGCTAAAACAATTCCCAAGCCTTGTTCCATGCAGTACTAACAGTTTTTTCAGTTAAAAAGGAACTTTTCCATCAAACAACTTTGAGTAGCACAAGGTTAAAATTTCCAAGCTAATACTAGTTAACAAATGGTAGGGGTTGCAAACATCCTTATGTTGTTCACAGTTCTAGTATATTACCTCTGAATATAATTTTGGTTATTGGTTTAGAAGACTATATGTATATTAAGAATTTTTTTTTCTCCAAGAGATAGCATCTCACTCTATCACCCAGGCTGCAGTGCAGCGATACAATTGCAGGTCGCTGTAGCCTCCAACTCCAGGGCTCAAACGATCCTCCTGCCTCAGCTTCCTGAGTAGCTTGGACTACAGATGCATGTCATCATGACTAGTCAATTTTTTAATTTTTTTGTAGAGACAGGGTTTCGCTGTGTTGCCCAGGATGGTCTTGAACTCTTGGGCTCTAGCAATCCTACCACTTTGCCCTCCCAAAGTACAGGGATTATTACAAGCATGAGCCACTGAACCTAGCCTAAGAAAATCTTTTCATTGCTAGTTCACTGAAGTGGTTTTTATAAATTGATAGCAGGGGTTAAAATTTATCAATACCTTTTTGTGCAACTAAAGAGATGGCCAAATGTTTTTCTCTCATGAGCTACTCTATTGCAGTGGTAAAATATAAAGAGTTACATTATATAGCTAGTGATCTTTGCATTCCTAGAATAAATCCTACTTTGTCTTGGTAAATTACTATTTAAGAGAAAAATTCCATTAGCTAGAATTTTCTTTCACATGTTAATCTGTCTTTATGAGATTGGTCAATCTATAAGTTTGTGTGTGTGTGTGTGTGTGTACGCGCATGTGTGAGTACTTGCATTCTGTATATCAGCTTTTGATATAGTATGTAGATGATAGCGAAATAAAATTCTAAAGTGTTTCATATTTTTTAGTGCTCTGAAACAATTTGTAAAGCATAAAAAGAAAATCTGTTCCTTGAAAATTTGAAGGCACTTACCTCTAAAATTATCCAACTTCATTCAGCCTGCTGGGGAAAGTAATTCTCAGAAAACTTTAGAAATCGCTTGCATTTTCATTTGTCTTTATGTATTTTACTTCTTTGAGTCATTTTTAGAGTTTTAGATTCTCCTAGAAAGTCATTCACTTAATCCAGATTTTCAATTTATTAGCACAGTATTATCTACAGTAATGTAAACTTAATCTTTTCCAAATCTATGGTTCTAGCCCCTCTTTGCTAACGTTGTATATTTGCATTTTCACTAATCTCTTTTTGATTGGACTTACCCATAGATTTGTTCATTTGTTGACCTTATCAAAGAACAAGCTGTTGGACTTTTATAACAGCTGTTTCTTGAAGTTTTGTTATTAATTTCTGTTATCTTAATTACTTCCTTTGGTGTCATTTATTGTTTTTGTTCTAAATTCTTGGATTGGATGCTTAATTCATTTATTTTCTTTTTTTAGTACTGAATGAATTCAAAAGTTATAATTTTCTTTCTCACAGCACATCTTTTCATGCATTCCCCATAAGATGCACTTACTATAATTTTTTATGTGTTCTACAATAATAATTTTCTCTGTCACCCTACAGTTTAAATATTTTCCAATTTTCAGTGTTTTACTTTCTGAATGACTATAAGATTAAGAACCATGCAAAATCAGTAAGTGCAATCAGCCTATTAGAGATTTTAAGAAATTCCTGAAAAGCAGAAAGAAGACAGGATAAATTACACGGGAAAACAAATGTGCTGGTTAAACTGGAGCTGAGTTTGCAGTGCTTCTGAAGGAGCTCCTGGAGAACTACGGAGGCAGTCATTAGGATGCTCAGCTAGAGAACTGCATTGAGAGCAGCTTGGTGGGGGGCTATTTCCCCTCGAACACTTGCACTGCACAGTAGGCAGCACTGGCACGGCCCATGGGATAAACAGTGAATGGGAAAAGGGTGGCTGGGCTCAGAGAAACAGGGAAATGTCCCAGGTACCTACCGAAGATAGGAGAACAAGGGGCCACCACACCCAGAAGACACGCGCCTGCGTACCTCACTTGACGACGCGTCCAAAGAAACATGAGAAGCTAAACAAGAACACCAAATATTTGAGAAAGAATTCCATGGGAGATAAAGATTTAAATGGAAAGAAAAAAACTACAGTTAATATAGTAAGCAGAACACTTAAATGTTTGTATAGTTACCATCAATGTAGCCATGAGAAGGAATATTGTACTTATAAAGAACACTGCTATGAAAAAGTAAATCAGCAATTCAATATAGGTGCCAAATAAGCTGAATGAAAAGTTATGAAATACTTTAGTGAGCAGGATGATCTGGTTAAAGGTTTCCTCCAGAATGCAATGAAAAAAGGCTAAAGAGATAAGAAGTACAAGAAAACAATGAATGGATATAGAGAATAAATCTGGAATGTCCAAAATCCATCTGATAGATGTCCCAGAAATGGAGAGCAGACACAATGTAGGGGAAGAAGCACAAAAGAAAAATAGGAAGGAAAGAGGAATACTGAAGAGAGACATGTATCTTTAGATTAAAAGAGAGAACCCAAGGCTATGCAAGATTAAAAACAGAAACAGAAACATACGAGATTTCCTAGAATACAAGAAGGGGAGGAAGGGAGAAAAAGAAAAGCTAAAGAAACAGTAAATAAATGGAACAGAAAATTCAAAGAGTCAAAAAAATAAATATAGTTAAAAATAGTGAATTATGTAACAAGAATACAAATACATGCAAACACAGTAGTAATCATAATAAAAAGAGAACGTATCATTCTACCCATTAAAGGAAACTCTGAAACTAGATAAAAGGAAAACCAGCCATTTTTGTCACTAGAAATCTACTTTAAACCAAGTGACATTACAGAGAGGTTAAAATTAAGTGATTAAAAAAGAAAGAAAGAATATGCCACATTAAATGCTAACAAAAAAAAACAGTAGAGGTAATATTAGTATCAGACAAAATAGAAAGACAAAAAAGAAATCAAGCTTTAAAAAATCATCAAATGGGAAGAGTAACATATTTTATATTGATAAAAAATCTGTATGGAAAGGCAGTTTCCCCATTGGTCGAAATTGCATCATATGTCCACAGCAGAACCAATCACAGTTTAGGAGAACAGAATTCCCTTGTAAGTGTGTTAGACCACTTTGGGATGGAATCCCTGGGGCTGAGGTACCATTTGTCTCCTCTGAACCAGATCATGTAAAGTAGGATGGATACCTGAAGAAAAATCAGGGTTGTAGTACAGAGGCAGGCAATCAACAATATTTGATAACACCTTAAGTTATCACAACACGTGATTTATTTCCTTGCAGCAGTAATTACTACAAAATGAGTCACTATAAAATAAAAAGTACAATGTTTATTTTATTTATCTCCTTTTAATTGCCTAGCTCCTCCATTAAAATATAAATTTCAGGAGAGTTAGAACTTGTCTATTCAGTTCTTAATAGTAGCTCCTGGAACTTGCAGAAGGCTGGGCTCATAATAGGAACTCAAGACATGTTTATTGATAGAATCAGTGAATGAATACTGCGACAGATTACTCTGAGATAAATCAACCAGAATAATATGGTTAAGAAAAAAAAAGCCAGAAAAGGAAAGCTTTAAAGTAGTATTAGATAGTGTTGCAGAGTTACAGGGAGATAGGGATTGCAAAAAGACCACTGAATTGTATATTCAGAAGGGAGTAAAAAGCAATTTCAGTAACAGCATTTGTGAATATAAACCAGATCATAAGGAATTAAGGATAAAGTGGGTAATAAAGAAGCTGTTATAGTAAGATTACCACTGTCTTTTTCAAATTTGGTAGAAACAGAAAAAGTAATATCTCTGAGGGTAGTAGAATCAAGGAAGGAGTTAGTTGGTTTATTTTAGAATTGGTAAGAGAGTCCATGCCCAGCTATTTTGCTTATCTAAAGGATCTGGAATAAAGTGGTACCTTGGAGTTAACCCCTGATCTTTCTCATCATTTTCATCTCATGCTGAGGAGCCTCTGGCCCTATCTGAGCCTAGTTATCAAAGGCAGGTATGACTAGCACACTGCATATTGTCAGTTGCCATATCAGAATTTTACATCATCATGAGGATTATCCTCTGAGCACTTTTCTTAGGCAGCTCTGCATTCATTATGCTGATTTCTATTGCTCCAAATATTTGGAATGTCTCACATATTTGTATCCATGGGTAGTGTATCTTTATGTCTTGTTGTATGTGTATAACTATTTTTAGGTGAATATTTAAGCCAGTTTCATAACTCTGTATGCCTACTTTGGATATTATGCATTCTAGTATTCTCTGGCCACTATCTATAATTTTCCTATCTTTGGTTTGATACTGGTCGTGTTTTGTTTTGGTGCAGATCAGAAGTTCATGTGTACTGTGTCATCTTCAAGAACTGCTGACACCAACCGTGCCCGACACACCATAGCTCCCTGTGAAGCTAAGTACCATGAAAGTTTTGACCAGAAGGAACCACTACCATACTCTTCAAACAAACCCAGAACTCCCCTTTTATTTTCAATGCATGTGTTCATTTTTCAGAATTTTCAGGTATTTTAGTATTTCTGTTCAGAAACTTTTCAAAATTATCTAGGATCTCAAGCAAACAACTAGCAAGAAGTAGTAGAGTCTTATAAATACCTTCTGATGTTGTTCATCCTTCATCTTTTGCAATTTTTTGTTTTCTTCCTCCTTTAGAGAATTTTTATAAGCCCGGCTTCTGGCCTATAAAGGTATAGGGGGAAAGAAAAGAAAAGAAAAGAAAAGTTCACAGGAAAAGTATCATCACAGCCCACCAGTCTGCCTACTATGAGACTGGTGCCAGTAACTCAACGTAGGCATACGGTAAGCTCTGGACACACACTTGCTTATCAAGTGATTTGCGCACATGCCTGAATAGATCCCTTGGGATATATACAAAGAAGGCTCCTGTAAGCAAAATCATCCAGCACATTTTCAAGGATGATCTAAATGTTTGTTTAATTAAGCTTTCAAAATATCCCCTCAGAGATAACCAACATAGTTTATTCCTTCTAGTGGAAAGTTAAAGATATTTTTCAAAATATGCCAACTAACTGATCAGTCAATATTAAAAACAAACACTGTCTTTAGAAGCACTGACATGTCTACGGCTCGTTTATGGTATTGCTATTAAACAACTTGTCAACTGGTGATTGATACCGTATAATACCAAAGACGCATTACTTTCTAAATTTTTGCATCCCTAATCTGTATGAAGCTTATTTCCATTTCTTAGAGGGAAAACAAAGTCTACACAGGAGCACATATGCCATGGGAGAGCCAGCGCGTGCAGTGGAATGTCCTTTAGTCTTTCTGACCCAACACATCAGGGTTCCACACACTGGCATAGGGACCATGTATTCTGGACTTTTTGATATTTCAACTGTTCTGTTTATTTGTCATATATTTTCTCTCCCTCAAATTGATTTGCTGGCCCGGGTTCTGTAAGGCAGAGTCCAGCCTGCTACGCTAATGCTTAGGAAATCTCACTGATCTCATAAAACCACCAGCAGCATCATGGCAGCAGGCTACATATTTCAGGCCTAGTTCTCTGGACTCATAAGCCATAAAGCTTATGCAAGCTGTTTCTCCATTTTTCTTTAATATAATTTTTCTCAAGCACTTCTTAGTTCATTCCTCCATTTCTGTCACTATAAAAACCCATATACCATCAAACAGTAAGAGCAGCTTCCCAGAAAGAGAAGCTTTTGGAATTATATTGTCTACAGCAGTATCAATTAGAATAGTGGAACTCCACGTGTTCAGAAAGCCCTTATATCCAACTCTGACACATTAGACAAACACACATCCTATGACTTTCTCTTGTTTACATCCTAAACACAAGGGGACTCTGATAAGACACAGAAGGGAGGAGTAATCTTCTGAATGACCCCTTCTTTCTATATCAAAGAAGGTTCATCTCTATTACAAATGTTCTGTGTAAGACCCAGGGAGGAAGGAAGGAGAGGGAGATAGCTTCTATTTAAGAGATTAAAAGGCAGATTAAAATATATAAAGCAAACATTATGACTTGAGCAAGGACCTTAAAGTCTATTTAAATACGTTCCTTTTAAACTTACTCCCTTGTTGTTCTTTTATTAGAATATGGGTCCTAGTAGCTTTTGACTCAGGGGAAAAAAGTGGTTATTAGACATATAAGATGCTGGGAAGTCATCTGGCACCTTAACTATGAAAAGTTCAAAGTCACTTGTAATGCTAATGTTTGCTTACCCAGCTGTGATGCCTAGGCAGGACAGGAAGTTTCTGTTCAAAAATAATGGGGGGAGGGAGGTAGAATTTTTTTGATCACCAATTTTCTTAGTTCTGAATACCAGAAATTTCTAAGTCACTATATTCACATATTTTTTATCATTAAGTATTTAATATATTAATGCTAAGTTTTTGTCATTCAACTAAAATATACTTTATTCATCTTCCCCAAAAGTTATGCTTATAATGTATCCATTCAATAAACAACATTTAAACCTCCTACATGCACTATGTGAAGACACTATCCCAGACCTCATGCATTTATAGCCTAGTGTGGAAGTCAGACAAGAAGATTAACAAGTACACTGTGATAGGTATTATGATGGAGGAAACCAAAAAGGAGGACATTTTATTAAACTGGATCAAGGACACCTCCTCATAGTGGGCAAGGCTAAGTTGTGTTTCAAAGCGTGAGTAAGCCATCAGACTAAGCAGAGGGAAAAGTGTCATATGAACAGATGAAAAATAGCAGTATATGAGTTTGTTCCACCTTCCATAACAAAGTACCACATGGACTGGTAGCTTAAAGAACAGAAATTTACTATCTCATAGTTCTGGGGACTAGAAATCCAAAATCAAGGTGTCTTCAGGGTTTGTTCCTTCAGAGGACAGGAAAGAAGGATCACTCCTTGGCTTGTGGACAGCTATCTTCATCCTGCGTTTCTTCCTATCACCTTCTCTTTATGGACACCTCTGTGTCTTAATTTCCCCATTTTATTGTATAAAGCTACCTTTCCTATTGGATTTGAGCCCATTCAAAGCACCTCATTTTATTACCTCTGCAAAGCCCCTATCTCTAAATAAGGCCACATTCTGAGGTTCTGGGGGTTAAGGCTTCCACATATAATTTCGTGAGGAGGGGGAGACACAATTCAACCCACAACAAGCATTAACTTCTCCTTTTGACATACTGGAGTAAAGATGTTTCTGCTCCCTTCTTCTCTCAAAAATTACCATAATCAGAGGAGAAAACAAAACAAAACACAAACTCTATCTCAAATAGAAGCCCTTCACCTCCAGGTGCCTGCTCCTGCCCTGAAAATGGAGGGGCTAATTCACCCAACCCCAACAGGAAATGCAAAGTGCTGTGTTCTCTGGATAAACCAAACCAGGCACCCCAAGTACAGAAGGCAGCAGTGGTCAAACGCCAGGCTGAAAATAAAACAATTCTATAAAATCCTGCACCTGACCAGTGAGCCTCTCAGCTCCCTTCTTTGAAATTTTCTTCTGTTCCCTGCATTGCTTCCTCTGGAAAGCATAAGGTGATATATTTTTTAAAAGCAACAGAGAAAAAAAGAAGCTTTTGAAAATAAAAAATAAAAAAAAAAATCTCCCCTACCCTCTCCAAGGAAACCTCAAACTGGTAAAATATTTAGGAGATAAGCCAAGAAAATATTGTAGAAGGTAGAAAAAACATAGTCAAAGATAAATTAGAGGAGAAAAATATTTAAAAGAAAAAAGTTAGAAGAGAAATGCAGGAGGCCTAGAAGTTAAATAGAAATTCCATAAAGAGGAAATGAAGGGGAAATAAATCAAAGAAATAACACAAGAAAATCATCTAGAACTAGAGATGAATTTCCAAATTGAAAATGAATAAAAAAGATTCTCACACAAAATACCAGAAAAAGAAAAGATGTTAAAATATTTCTAGAGAAAGCAAGGGAAAGCCCTCATCTAAGGCCTAAAATTCACGTGGCCTTGGACTTCTCAAGAACAAATATTCAAAGTTAGAAGAGCAATGCCTTCAAAATTTGGAGGGAAAATTATTTCCAATTTGAAGTCATTATCAGTAAAAATGCAAGCAAAGGTTAGGGCTAACTAAAGATAGTTTCAGATATGGAAGGAGCTAAACATGTTCACCTCTCATGCATCTTCTCTTGAAAAGCTACTAATAACACGCTCTACCAAAACAAAGAAATAAAGCAGGAAAATAGAAGAAATGAGACCCAGAAATCAGGAAACCCAACATAGGAAAGCAATAAAAGCAATTCCCAAGATGATTTTAAAACGGTGATTCTCAACCTTGACTGTGTACATTAGAATCACCTGGGGAGCTTTAAAACCCCCTGAAGCCCAGGCCACACACAGCAGGATCTCTGGGGGTGCAAACCAGGCATCAGTGATTCTTAAAGTTCCCCAGGTAAATCCAACGAGCAGAGGATGCCGAGAGCCATTGTGTTGAAGGAACCCCCAGAACAACAGTTGTTCAGGGTTCAGCAGGCCTAAAAAATAACCACCGCAGGTTAAAGCAGGAGATAAGAGAAATTGGGGGGATGGCAGCGATAACTATCTGACAGGCACAAAATGGAAAATTGTGTGGAAATTTGCATCAAGAGGCATTTTGTAAAACAGTCACAAAAGCCGAAGGAAGACAATCAAATGTTCAAAGGAAATGAAGAAAATGCAAAAATATGTCCAAAAACTTGTAAAAGAAAATGTACCAGAGTATGCTAACTGGCTTGGCAGTAAGAAAATATGTAGTCATGCTAAGGAAAGCTTGAAATACTGAATAATGCTATTAGGAGAATGAGGGGAAGAAAGGGGCTAATAAGGTCTAAAATTGATTAATCAAGAGATAGCAATACCTGTTAATATAATAGAAATGCAGAGCTAACAATGGAAACAACTAGAGGAGTGTGGTGGTCTGAATAACGGCCCCTCCCAAAGATGTCCCCATCCTAAACCCTGGAACCGGTGAATGCTTCTTTACACGGCAAAAGGACTCTGCAGAAACCAGGGAAGCTGAGATGGGGAGCGTAGCCTGGCTTGTCCAGGTGGGTCCTTTGTGATCATAAGGGTCTTCATAAGAGGAAGGTGCAGGTCAGCGAGGGCAGAAGGTGGTGTGAGGCAGAGGTTGGTGCCATGCAGCCACGCGCCAAGGAGCCAAGGAATGCCAGCGGCCAAGAGAAGCCGGAGCAGCAAGAAGCAGATGCCCATCCAAGCCCCCAGAAGGAACCAGCCCTGCTGACACCCCAATTTGAGCATCTTAAGATTCATTTTCTGATTTCTAACTTCCAGAAATGCAAGAGAATAAATTTGTGTTGTATTAAGCCACTAAATTTGTGGGAATTTATTACAGCAGCAATGGAAACCACAAGAAGTTTAAAGTATCAGGGTGGAAGTGGGATTCAATGGGCACATATACAATGCTTATTTGACTTTTTTAAAGAACGAGCATGTGACGCCTGGATAAAAGTTAAAACAACCAAACTGCGTTGAGTGCTCACAGCAGTGGGAGAGGATATTGCTAGAGCTATAGAGCTGTGCCCCTCAAGCCACCCTCGGACTGTGTTAAATGCAGGCTCTGATGCAGGAGGGCTGTGGGGGCCTGAGGCCGTCTGCATTCCTGTAAGCTCCCAAGTCACACCCATGGACTGCACTTGCAGTGGAGAAGGTTCAAACTGAGGCCAGTTCTCCAGAACCTAGAGGCCTGGAGAGAGGCAGATCTAAAGAGAGAATCGGCAGGTGGGGCTGGGAGGAGAGACAGGGAAACAGACAGGATCTAGGGGAAGAGAGAGACAGAGCCAGAAAGGGCTTTGTGCTTAAGCTAAGGCATTTTAACTTCATCCTTGACCTTAAAGATAGGGAACCACTGAATGATTTGGGGCAGTGAAACACCAGCATGAGATTTTTTTTAAGTTGTTATTCTTTGTAGAAGAAGTGGGGGTAGCAAACCAGAGACTAGAAATCCTTTAGTACACAACTCGAAATACTCAATGATAATGCTGAGGAAGGTATAATGATGCTGGCACTTCTGCCTACATACACATACACATACACACACACACACACACACACACACACACTAGTACAGAGAATTACATCAATCCATGTGCAAAAGTCAACCCTGTGAGTACCTTCTGTCTGAAGTCCCAATGCAAAAAGAATTTTCTTGTAACACCTAAAGGCATTTTCTGTAGTTTTTCATAGACATAATTTTATCATTTATTAAATCTCCATCTGCTAATGGCAGATCCACATTTCAATAAGAAAAGTGTAAGAAAAATCCTCAAGAAAATGGTATTAGGTAGTAAAATTAAAATTGAAAAAAAAAAACCCCAAAGTTAAATTCTTCCAACTCATCACAGTGTTCACATTCTACACATTGACCATTGCTAAAGTCAACTGCAGGTGTCCTCTTTTGACAGAGAAGAAATGTTCTTCACAGAAGTGCAATGTACATATTTGATTTGCCTACAGCATTGGAAATGCTTCTGCAAAGCATTCTCAGGAGAATTCTATGCATATGGATTAGACAGAACAAGAAGAGTATAATATGGGTAAAAAGTCAGTTAAATATATTGAACACCCACAACTTATTTATAGTTTGGTGTCAAAATGAGAGTAGCTATTGCATGCAGTTCATAAGGAACCAGCCGGGGTCCAATCCTGCTCCACATTTTCTATTAATAGCCCTGAGGATTGTGTGACTAATGCACTAATCAATCCACAGAAAATGCAGCTCTGGGAGACATTGCTAATGCTTTGGACAACAATATTAAAATTCAGGATGATCTTGTTAAATTGAAGAAACGAGCCAAAAATCAATAGAGCAGGCACACACAGTGCTGCCAGGTGTTTCAAATCACAGGATTCAGGGAGCCCTCAAACAGAAAGCAAGACCATCCCGGTAGGCAAAAATCCAGTTGCTAAAGCTATCCAACTCCTGCTCTCCCTCCCCCTCCCTCACGGCCATGAGGATACCCAGACAGATGTCAGGGCTGTCATCTACATAATGACTTCACTACCTACGGCTTCTCAACACTTCCCCCAGAGCCCTGCAACAGGGGAGAGAGATGATGGATTTCAGTTAATATAAACTTGTGGAGCCCACACTGACAAATTTAGACTTTGGAACACCAAAGGAAGTAGTAGTAGGAAAACAAAAAAACAAAAAAAACAAGAACACCTAAAGGTTTGCAGAGTACAGTGCCCTTTTCCCAAGAAGTGTCATCATGTCTTCTTGACATTTTGATACACGGTCCTTAATGAGAACAGGATGGGGGAAGATAAAGATCAAGTTTCTCTAACAACTTATTTATCCACCTACATCCTGGAAAAGCTAAGACTTCTAAAAACTTAAACCCATCTTTTCTTTCAACTACAACCCTTTCCCAGGGTCGTCTTTAATGATATCTACCCAATGATATTGGCCCCAATTAGCCAGTCAACAACAAAGCCCTGTGGCTTCCACCTTCTAAGCGGTTTTCCAACCTGCTCTTGCATCTCCATCCTCTCCCCTGCTGTCCTAGTCGAAGTCATCACTCGTCGTGCAGCCTAACACAGAAGCCTTAGAGGCCTCTCTGCCTCTCTATTCTGGAGATCCATCCTTCACAATGCTACCGGTGTCATCCAGGGAAAGCATAAATCTAACCTTGAACCTCCCCTGTTTAAAATTTTTCAGCGCCTTCAGTACTCACAGAATGAGTTCCAAGTTCTCCACTGTGGTACACAACTTTCCTCAGTGGTTTTCTACCAGGAGCACCACCAGCTTCCTGTGTGGGGCATTTCTGGATGTCTCAATGTCTGAGTGGAGTTACTAGCATTTTGTGCTCAGGGGCCGGGGTCGTTAACCATCCTACAGTACCCAAGGCAACCAGCACAACGAGCTGTCCTACCTGAATTTCCAATGGTGCCACTACTGAGAAAGAGTCCTCATGGCTCCTGCTTACTTCTTCGTCCTTCTAGTTCACTTTTCTACACTGCAGCTACCTAACTCTGCTGCCCCAACACAAGCCACGCTTTCTTGCCTTTATACCTTAATTCTCGCTTCTGTGTCTTGATTAATTCTGATACTTGGAATGACTCTCTTCACCTAACTGACTCATCTTTTCAGCTTCAGCTCTGATGTCATCTCTACCAGGAAGCATCTACACACACACACAGACTTACTTAGATGCTTCTTCCCAGCAAGACAATGGTGCCTTCTAACTGTGGTGTGCTCTACACTCACCAGTGTGCCTTGTCACTATTAGTACTGTCCTTCAGTCTGCTACAGTCCTTCAGGGCAGAAATTGTATGCACACAGTAGGCCTCATTCAGACCTAAGAATTTGAGGACGGATGGAGAGATGAGTGACCAAGATCAAGGGCTTTTCTGAGGCTGACGTTTTAGCCCAGATTCCCAAAATACAGATAAAAAATACAGCAGTATTTTCCAGATCAGTCAACACTTGAGGCTAAAGTTTGAGATGAGGTCATTTTAGTTTAGTTCCAGCATTTTATGCTGCATAAGTCACTCTGTGCCCTTAATCTTCAGTCACTAAACACCCCTTTAAAAGGTGCCAGACAGCACCCTGCATGACATGCCACTTACCCAAGTCGAGGATGGTGGGTCAGGACGAGCAGTCGGACAGGCACTTCTGTTTGGCAACTCCGTGTTCAGTCTGCTCAAGAACTCAGCAGTTTTGCTACCAGGAACACAAATAGGTGTTAGTGCCTTCATAAAAATAGAAATATCATTGTTTATTGTACCTTTGGATACTGGCCCAGACTTTATTTGAGTGATGACTAGAAGCATCGTAGACAGAACAAAAGGTTAGGTTGGGAACAAGGTGTAGTAGAAAATCAAAACAAAACGCTGTTGTGAGACTGCATTCTTGAAGAATATTAGTCTGAAAAATACAAAACTAGGTTTGCGAAAATGTGAATCTATGATTTCATTTTTTCCACTTTGTAATATCAACATGAAAATAAATGCTCTCTCAGATTCCACAGTATGGGGTCCTAATTTCCTATCTGAACATTTAAAGCTTGACACTCAGGCCGGGTGCGGTGGTTCATGCCTGTAATCCTAGCACTCTGGGAGGCCGAGGTGGGCTGATCATTTGAGCTCAGGAGTTTGAGACCAGCCTGAGCAAGAGCGAGATCCCATCTCTACTAAAAAAAAAAATAGAAAGAAATTAGCCAAACAACTAAAGACATATAGAAAAAATTAGCTCGGCATGGTGGCGCGTGCCTGTAGTCCCCGCTACTCAGGAGGCTGAGACAGGAGGATCGCTTGAGCCCAGGAGTTTGGTGTTGCTGTGAGCTAGGCTGACAGCACGGGCACTCTAGCCCGGGCAACAGAGAGAGACTCTGTCTCAAAAAATAAATAAATAAATAAATAAAATAAAGCTTGACACTCAGACTTCAGGCTAGAGGTGTGGAACATTAGTGCCCCACATTTCATTTCACACCAGGTTTACACTAAGCCCCTCACCCTCTGGGGGTCTTTCTCCTACTCATCTCATCTCCTTCAGGGCTCTGACTACTTTCAGGATACACAGACCTTCTAATCCAGAAACTCTTTCCCATTTATGGATCATGGACTCCTTTGGGATTCTGAAAGCAGAAATGAACTCTTTCTCTGCAGACAGATACACATACACATACACCTTTGCACATTTGATTTAAGGGAGGCGATAAACCTCCTTCCATGGAGGTTAAAAAGTATTGCTGATTCTGGGCTGCATTTCTGACATTTCTTTCTTCTTTTTTTTTTAACAGGAATCTGAATTTCTAGAGCACTGACATTTCTTTTTAGCTCCAAAAGACTGACCTACATATGTCCTCGGTTTAAATAAGAAGTACTTTGTTTTCCCTTAAAAATCCAAACCACTACCCTAATTTCTCCTCTCACCTGTGTGAAACATCGAACACCACAATTATTTCTTAGTCATCACCTCAAAGACTGCCCCATCCTGCCTACCCTTGATTAATTTCTATTCCTTGGTCCTTTTCTCATATAATTTGTGGGACTTTTGCCTCCTTTTTCCACATTCACAACCAAATACCTCACTGAGGGCTGATTTATATTGCACCAGACTTGCAGCCTGCTCCCATCTGCCTCCCTCCGATATTTTAAGCCTAATGCTAAGATCTGACTCATCAGGTACTTAGGACATGGGCAAAGGAAACACAAAGGGTCTGGTAAGAACAAATGACATCTACTGGGGAAAATAATCAAAACAAGGACTGAGAAATTAAACAGAGATGCCAACATCACTACGAAAAATTACTTAGGTGGAACATGGCACTGGAACAGGGTCAGAAGCTTGAGCAGAGAACGGCAGAGCTAAAAGTGAAGCAAGGTACATAACCCTGAGAAACACAAGACTTCAGCAGTGGAGACGAGCAGCCTTTCCATTCGTCTTGGATTACTTATCTTGCCCGGAATAGACAAGGAGACTAATGAAGTCGCAGAGTCTGGAAGCTGCCCCACTGTCTGGGGCTTTATGAAGTCATCAGTCAAAAGTATAAAAAGAAGACAGAGTTGCCAGAAGTTTGGAGGAGATTTCTGAGTATCCTTATCAGAGTACAGACCACAGGAGAAAGCAGTGAAAAAGAAACACCACAATAAGCAAGGAACTTCAGACCAAGTTGACGGCAGCCCTCTCGGTGTGTGCCGACTGCTGCTCCACACCTGCCAATGCCATGCACAAAGCTGGCTGGACACCAGCCTCCACCCTTGTGCCCATTATCACGGCCCCACTCGTGCCTCAAGATTAAAGCAGGGTGACAGGGTCACAGGACTGCCAGAGGAATACAAGTAAGAACTTGCAGGGAATGTGGATTACTGCCAAGCCACCAACTATACAAACAAAGGAAGTCCCAAGTTACTGTGCTAACTGGTATTTTTCTACTAGTAGCATCATTGCCTGGTATATAAAAGAATTTCCATGTACTGGCTGAACTGAATTGGGGTCCCTATAGGTAATTGTGGTTATATTTAATAAAAATAAGGCATAGAAGCTCTCTGAGGGGCAAACAAAGGAAAATATCCTTGTGGAAAGTCCAACTAGACTAAGAACCCTGGAGTCTAGCACTACGAGTCACCTTTTCCTTTGGGTTCCTAACTGTAATGCTGGTGCCTATAGAAGGGGATAGTCCTCCCTCTTGCACTTTATTACTCTGACCCAAGCATAAAGGATTCCTTCCTTTATTCTCCACAGAACAACTGGTTAGACTGTTTTGAAGATAAAGTTGACTCATGCCCAAATTATGTCTTTAAGGATCCTTTCTGCTTTTTCTTGGGGCGATTCCTACAGCTTATCCTAAAAGGGCTCTTCAGGATCATCTCACCTCAACATGATACAGTTGTAGCAGAGACTGCTAAATGCTCATCAAAATTTACATTCTCCTCTTCTTCTGGTCACACACTTGACTACATTACTAGCCTCCCTTGCAGCTAAGGTTGGCTGTAGGATTGAGTCTTGACCAACGGAACGTGAGAGGAAGGCATGCACACCAATTCCAGGACCAACCGATTATAAATTCCCAGGCATGTGCCTCCAGACATTTTTCTCCTTCTGGCTGTCTGGAATAGAGACAGGCCCCAGGGAAGCCCTGGAAGTTGTGTATGGAAGGTGGTAGAACCTCTGTCAGTTTCAGTCCCTAAATACCTGAGCAGAGGAGGCCATCTTTCAAAACTGTTCACTGATGTCTTAAATGAACAAGAAAAGAAAAACATAGTGCTCAAACTGTTATATATTTGGGGGCCTATTTATTATAGCAATTAGCTTACCCTAATAATATAGCATAAAGTAATATATACAAGAGAATCATTTCTCAATTTAGGTTATCAATTCCAAAAGTACATAAGAAGAGGCCAAGAAGAGTTAAGAATTTTTTTAAAAAAAGAATTCTCAAGGATCTAGTTTGGCTTTTTAGCCACTTCAGAGCTTTAGGATGGGAACAGGAAGGTAGGAAAGGGGCAAAGCGTATTCATCTTTGAAATGCCTTCTCGTCGGGTCTAGAAGCTACCTAGACCCAGAGTATAAAAATTAGTGTAATTTACCCTAATACCATTATTTTCTTCTCTAGTTTGAGGATGTGTGGGGTTTGAGAGGAGAAACTTCATTTTGAGAAAATTAGGGAAGAACAGGAATGTGGCTTGTTATATTGAGATATGATGGAAGATTTATAATCTGTTCATGGAGATTCATCAATAACAAAGTTTGGCCTTTGTGAAAGGATCAAAATCATAGGAAAGGCCACACAGAGGGAAGTATGTGTGTTCACTCATTCAAATAGCCCGGAATTGCAAAAGACAATTCCTGTAAGGTTTTTTGTTTGCTTCAATAGTTAGAAAAGAAAGCTAGGATTTTTAATGTTCGAGAAAAAATCAGGGAAAAAGAAACTTAACACGGACATACAGGAGCTTGCGCATCAGGAGCCCGCCACTCATCACACAGCAGAGCTACAAGGTGCTGAGCATTTTTCTCTAGCTGGTTACCCACGTCTGCCAACTTTGAACCATAAGACATGTAAACGAACATTCTTCTAAAAATGTTAAACTTATCGATTTTTAACTTAAATGGTCTTAATTAGGAAGGTATCCTCGATGAGAAATAACAATTACAAACCTCTCCCCTGCTTCCTTTGGTCTTGCTGGGAATGGATGCGGCAGTTTTACCTTCTCTCACCTCTTCTGGCTAACATACAAACTCAAATGACTGCAGGATCCAGACAAAGATCTAGTCATAAATGACAACTGCTATTAGGGTCAGCGATGGAGAGACAAGAAAAAATAGCAGGGATTTTGACAATCTAAAGGGTGAGCTTCCCTATAAAGGGGTCGACTGCTACCTGGCTTCAGATTGTCACTGCCCCTCAGAACCCAGGCCAGCATCACCAGGTGTCCTGGTTTTTACAGAGATAACCAAAATGCTGAAAATTACATTTTTATTGTGAAATGACTTGGCAATTAATTTTAAAATTTTTGAAACACTGTGGACCAACACTGTGCTGGTCAAAAATATATATATATACACACACATATATCTCTCCCTACAGGTCAGATGTGGCCTAAGGTCTACCTGACTGTGATCAGATGACGTTGTTTCTGCTGTTCAGTCTTGTACGGTTGACTGTGTGTCCTTTATGTTTATTTTACAAAAGAAATAATCAGCAAGGTTGGATTTAAGTGTTGAAGAAGGGGCTGAGCAACAGCTCCTATGCTGATTTATGCACATCAGCTAACAGTAAATATTTCATATTCATACCAAACACTAAAGTGTATTATTCCACTTACAGTTCATAACTCTATATATTTGTGTTAACCTATGAAAAGAAACGGTGAAACACTATACCTAAGATGAAAAGACAATACATAGAGTATTTATAACCAAATAAAAAAACAATAAAAGGACAAGTGTGCAAAATATATAAAGAATGCTAACAAATCCAATTAGAAAAAGACAAAGACTAGAAAAGTGGGCAAGAGGTAGAAACCCATGCTTCACAGAAGAAACCCAATTACTAACAATAATAAAAAGAGCAACAACTTAAGACTTAGGCAGTGCTTATTATGTATCAGGCTCCGTTGTAAGCACTTTACATATATTAACTTCATGACAACCTTGTGAGGGTTCCATTATAATCTCTAATTTATACAAGTAACTTGCTCAAGGTCCTACAAGGTCCTACCTGAGTGTCAAAACCAGAACTCAGACTTGGGCAGCTGGCTTCAGAGGCCATGCTTTTACCACTGTACCAGGCAGCTTCTCATGAGCAATATCCATGTGAAAAGATGGTCAATCTCAATAACAACTGGGGACATGAAAATTAAAGCAAGATACCATTTTATACCTGTCAGACTGGCAGAAAGGAGGAGGAAAGAGGAGAAGTGGGGAGAGGAGGAGGAGGGAAGGGAAAGAGAAAAGAGAAGAAAAAAAAGGAAGAAATAAAATTTTGCCATATGCCAGGGAATGTGTCTGGCAGAACTGGTCCTATTATAAATTGTGGATGGGAGAACAAGTCGGCCTTACCACTTGAGAGAGCAATTTGATAATACCCAGCAGACTGGAAGATTGCATAAAGTCTAGAGGTCTACTCTAGACAAACTTTCACAGAGGCACCCAAGGGGACCTGAAATCCAGCACCATTTGTATGAGTCCAAGAGATGGAGAAAGAAGAAAGAGAGGGGAAGAAAAAGTGAGAGGAGGAAAACGAAGGTAGAGGGTGGAGAAGAAGAAGGGAATGAATTAGATTTACATCATGAATCAATACGGTGAAGTCTCAAAACAACACCCAGTGCGGGGGAAATTTTGTAAAAATTATGATACAATGATATTTAAAAAACCAACAGTCAGTACTTTTTGTGAATTCACATATGTAATAAAATTAGAAAAACTTGTATGGGGAGAAGAAGAAGAGCACCTCTTGACATCTAGGAATTGATCTGATGCTCACATCTAGACCTCAATGTTATCACAACCCAATTCAATGCTGCAGTTGAGCCTTGTTCTACTCTTGAATACCAACAGTCACAGAGAACATCTATTTCACACGAGGTCATCATGCAATCCACAAATTACCAAACATCCTCTCTTTTAGCTAAATGAATGGCTGCTAATTCTTTACCAATTACAGATTCATACTCACTCTAGTCTGTCCTTCCCATAGATAAAATTTCTTGAGATACCTGATCATAAAATTGTCCCAGCATTCCAATGGCATCTAATCCAGATCAACCTCGTTGCCTTAGACCCTTCCCAAAATTACCCAACCAAAGCCAAATCCTAACAATAGATTCCAACACTTTCTTACTGAGATACCTCACTGTTCCCTATGGTATGTGTTTTCCTTCTCTGCAGTGAGTAATAAACACACCTTGTTCAACTCCAGGTATGTTCCTGGTGGATTTTGGCTAAAGGCCATTGACAAATGTTACAAACCAGGACAGTGGTTACTGCTAGGGAAAGATGGAGGAGGAAGGTCAAAGGATAACACTTCTGCAGTCTCTGTAATATTTATTTTTAAAATTTAACCAAATGTAAGTCTAAAATGTTTCTCAGATAAAAAGAGAAAAAGCACACACACTGTGATGGTGTTTACTAGGGAAGGACTTGGCAGATGCCATTCTGGATTTCACAGAACAATAGTTTCCCAAATGCCAACAGTGTGGGGCTGGCTACATGAGAATCATCAATAGTGCTTGCTAGAAATTACTAGACTCAAACCTTTGACTTTCTAATTCAGCATGTCTGGAGTGGGATCCGGGAATCTGTGTTTCTTAAAAGCACCCCTGGTGATCTTAAGAACTACTACAGTACTACAGATGGATATTTAATATGCATCATTATCTTAGGTCCTCATGATTCTAACTTATGAATAATTCATGTCCTATAGCACATTTGGAAATAAAACCTCAGTGTGTCTTAGGGACTGACTGTGTAAGTACTAACGATGCATTCTACCTGTACTTTGTAATAGCTTCACAAACATGAACTTTGCCACCATGAGGTTTAGGTGAGTAAGTAATCATTCTCACATTCACACATGCAGGCAACAAATATTTCCCAAGCCTCTGCTACGTGCTTAGCAATGTAGATTACAGGACAATCTAAAGAAGTATTATTTTGCTTGAGTTAGTTTCAAATAACTGGGTGTGAACAAAAGACATTCATATACCTATAAGCACTCACAGAGCCTATATAAGTAAGAAAGTGGGAGAAATGTACTGAGATAGATATACCAGTCCCATTTAAGAGATCACAAGAACGAGATGTATGGAACAGAACGTGAATGTGAAGCAGCAACACTGGGAATAAGCTGAATTTTGTACTTAATCATAGTAATCAAATTATCCCACACACTTCAAACAATTCTCTCCTCTCATTTTACTGCTCTTTAATGCTTTAATCTTTAATTACAAAAGTAACACCTGAGTATGAATGAGTCAGAGAACAGAAATAGCAAATAGAGAAAAGTTTAAAGAAAAAAGTGAAGGACCTGCTTAACTCTCCTCTCAACCCTACTCCTTTTCCCAGAAGACACCACCAGGAATTGTCAGGTATATATCCTTCCAGGCTGTTTTCTATTAATTGATAAATGTCTATTTAGGATGATATACAAATGAATGGTGGTTTACATTGGGGGAGGGCAATTAGGGTAAGGCAGAGACTACCAGATGTTCTAGAAAATGTGTTTCTCTACTTCCTGGGCTAGACCGTATTTCCCATCTCCCATGCAATTAGATGTGGCCACGTTCTGGCCAATGAAATATGAGCAAATGTATGGGTCGGGCCTGAAGTGACACACATTAGCTTCCTACATGGTTCTTTTTTTTTTTTTTTAGGGACATGGTCTTGCTATGTTGCCCAGGCTGGTCTCAAACTCCTGGCCTCAAGCAATCTTCCTACCTTGGCCTCCTAAAGTTCTGGGATTATAGGCATAAGCCACTGTGCCCAGCCCCACATGATTCTTAATGCTCTTTCCTCCTCTAATTGTAGCACCTATAGTTAGCTTGCAAGGCACTTGCTAAGGATGGCAGAGCCACCATTTGCTTAGGTCTGTTAGTGCCAGGGAATGAAAGCTAACCTGATGACTCAAACACCAGCCCTTGATCATTCCACAAGAAAGCAAAGAAATTCTTGTTAAGTCACCAAAATTTTGGTGTGTATTGCTTTACCATAGCTTTTCCTACCCTAAACTAAGAGATTTTTTCTTAAGTGGGCTACTATAATATTTTGTTTTAGAAATTGATATTTTCACTTAACAGCATCCTTGAGATTTGTCCATATTAATATATCTACCTGTATCTTATTCCTTCTGGTAGCTGAATAGCATTTTATAATATGGATATAATATAATACATTTAACATTCTTATGGATATTTATGTTTTTTTCCAGTGAATATTCTGGCATATATATCCCGTGCACAAACATAAATATTTTTCTGGGATACATACCTAAAGGCGGAATTATTTTCTAGTGTAGGTTCCCATAAATAGATATGCATGTTTAACCATGTTGATAGTGCCAAGCTGCTCTATATAAACTTATTTCCTCACCAAAAATTAATTATGTGAAAGTGGCAATTCAGAACCACAGCCTACCTCTTCTCAGTACTAATCCCATCCTGCCTTCCACATTCCTACTTACCTCACCCCCCTCTCCAAGAGTTCCAGCGTCAACACCTTCATTACTCCTCAATCGCTCAGTCCCACACTGCCCTGTATATCTTACACCCCCACACCTTCTGCTAGCCTCCCAAACCTTTCCACAGGGGTACAAACTCTTGATCTTTAACTAAGATCCAACAGCTCTATATCTTTTGACTCATGTCAAAAAGTCTCCATCAAATACCAAATCATTATTAGGCAAACACCCAGGTAAAAAAATTGTTGCTGGCAAGATCCAACTATGAATGCTAAAGTCAGTGGGCAAAAGTTTGCAGATAACAGGATATTAGTAGAGCCTTAAAGCATCTCCCCTAAGATATTTAGCAAACAAAGGAAAAAACAGTGACTTCACAGTGGAGACCGCCTTAACCTAATTACCAAAGTTAACACCAGCCATGATAAGGACATTGACATCATAGACCCTCTGATACGACGCACTAAGAAGAACACAGCATCACTTCTGTAGTTTTCTTGTTGAAAATTATAACCTCAATCTAATCGTGAGAAAATAGGCAAGCCCAAACTGGAAGACAGTCTACAAAGTAACTATCCAATGCCCACCGAAAGTGTTACGGTCATGAAAAACAAGGCAGTAAAGGAGGTGCTGTCACATACTGGAGAAAACTAAGGAATCATAATGACTAGATGTTTTATGTGATCCTGGAATAGAAAAGTAGCACTGGAGGGAAACTGACAAAATGTGAATAATGTCTGTAGTTAATAGTATTGTACCCATGTTAATTTCCTGATTTTGATAATTACACTATAGTTATATAAGCTATTATTATTAGCTAGATGAAGGTTTTACTGAAAACTACTATTTTTGTATCTTTTCTCTAAGTTGAAAATTATTTCAACATAAAAATTTTTTTAAAAAAAGAAAAAAGAAAAAAAGACTGTCTGCTAGTGACAGGTTTAAAAAAAAAAAAGTCTGCCTCACTTTCCTGCATTATCTGAACCTATCTCTTAAGAACAATGCTTCCCCCTGAGCATGCTAAATGGAGCTATTTTATTTTTCACATTAGTGCCTGGAGGTGGAGGAGGCATCCTGTTTGCTCCCCGTGCTACTTCCAGACCATTGCTTCTCCCCATCACTTGCAAACTTATCTGTTCCTGTGGTGCTCATAACATCAAAACATACCATCCTCTTGGCCCATCATCCCTCAACCTTCTGGTCAACCATCTCTCGTTTGTTTATGACTTTAGCCTTCCTATCTCAACTACAGCCCTCAACACAGATGTCCTGTGTGCTCCCTACTCCCCCCACAGGCTGTTTCTTGATCTCCTCATCTCCAGTTGCCCTTCCCCACTCTACCTCAGCCACACTCCCAGGTCCATCCCTAGACATTGTTGTCACTGGTAAGTATAGTCTCTCCAAACTATCAAATGACAAATCCCACTCAACTTTCTATCATTCCATGTTCTTCTTTCAAACACTCTCACTACAACAACCTTTCAGTCTCTTTGGGATTTCCAAACCATTGTTTCTCCCCTTTTCTCCCCATCAGCTCCCACCTATCTTTACTTCTTGTGTAGCTTAGGCCCCGTAGTCCATTCTTTAAATGTTTCCCTTAAAAATGCCTTTAACTCTCTTCTTCCTCTCTCTCCTTCCATCGTACTTGCCTGGAAAAAATGTCAAACCCAGATAAAGTCAACCATCCGCCTTCTCTGGGTCTGCACTAGAGCAGGTGAATCAAACTTGGGAAAAATAACACAGGTGTGTTGGAATGAAAGGTACGCAAGAGGATGGAGTAGTCGGGTATGGTGGCTTCACATGAAATTCAGAAACTGTAAGCCTCACACAGTAATGCTGCTCCATTTCACTCGTGAATTCTCCTCCTCAACATCTATCTTCCACCCCACACCTTATTCCCAGCAGACGACTCCTCATACTTCACTGAAAATAGAGAAATTATTAACATAGTCTTTCATCTTCTCTAACACCAGATCTTTGAGTCTCCCTATATTTGCACCCATTGTTCTTAAAAAAAAAAAATTAAGACTACTTCTTCTATTATAATAGGTGAAGTACCCTCTTTTTAATCTTTGACTAATCCATTGATTATCTGTGCTTGGGAACATATCCATCTATACTATGTCAAGACCTTTATTTATTCTGTCAGTACCTTCTGTCCAGTCTTTCCCTCCTCTGCTGAATTATTAATATTATATGGAAAACTCTCCTTTAATCCAATGGCCTTATCCAATTACAGCCTCGTCTCTTTGCTCTTCTTCTCAAATTACTCAAGAGTTGTTGATAAATGCCATCGCTCTTTCTATAGCTCCATTTGCTCCTGAGTCTAATCCAGTCAGGCTCCCCCGCCCCCACTGTCATACCCAAGAATCACAATGACTTCCTTGCAACCATATCCACTGGTCCTCCTCTCATTTGATTTTTCAGCAGCAATGGAGAACTGACTAATCTTTCCTTTTAGAAACATGCCTGTCTTGATTTCCATAACACCACACTCTTGATTTTCCCTCCTCTCAGATGTTCTCTCATCTCTACCTAAATGCTAAATGACAGAGCTTCTCTGCACTTGGTCCTGGGCCCTCTTCTCAAACCACAATTCTTAAGTGATTTTATCCATTTTGTTGGCTTTATATTTACATGCTAATAATTTCTAAACTCATATCTCCCACATACCTGCTCACCAAGACAAAATCCATACATACAACTCTCCATTTACTATCTCCCAGACATCTCAACTTAGCAATGTTTAAACTTTAACTTCTTTTGATATTTTCCTTTCCAAATCTTAGTTCTCTCCTAATAGTCCCCTCCATCTCAGCTTATGGCATCAATACACCTGCATCATACATCAAGTCAGAAACTTGAGAGTCATCCTTGATTTTTCCTTCTTCGTGCCCAACATCGACATGTCCTGTTGATTTTCCATACAATGTGTAGGTACAGGCATATATTAGAGATATTTGAGGTTCAATTTCAGACCACCAAAATAAAGTGAACATCACAATAAAGCAAGTCACATGAATTTTTTGGTTTCCCAGTACATATAAAAATTACATTTCCACTCCGGTGTCATCTGTTAAGTATGCAATAGCACTGTCTAAAAAAAAAAAATACATACCTTAATTTAAAAACACTTTATTGCTAAAAAAAAAGAAAATACTAATGATATTTGAGCCTTCAGCAAGTCAATCTTTTTGCTGGTCATATGTCTTGCCTTGATGTTGATGGCTGCTGACTGATAAGGGTGGTGGTTGCTAAAGGATGGGGTTGTTTTGACAATTTCTTAAAATAAGACAACAATAAAGTCTGCTATGTCAATTGACTCTTCCTCTTACAAAAGATTTCTCTGTGGCATGTAATACTGTTTGGCAACATTTTACTCATGGTAAAACTTCTTTCAAAATTGGTATCAATTCTCTTAAACCCTGCTACTGCTTTAATCAACTAAGTTTATGTAATATTCTAAATCTTTTGTTGTCATTTCAACAATGTTCATAGCATCTTCACCAGAAATAGATTCCATCTTAAAACAAAATACTTTTTTTCTCATCCATGAAAAGCAACTCCCCATCATTCCAGTTTTAGCATAAGATTACAGCAATTCAAGCAAATAAATATTCAAGCTCCACTTCTAAATCTAGTTCTCTTGCCATTTCTACCACATCTGCAGTTACTTCCTTTGCTGAAATTTTGAACCCCTTAACAAGTCACCCATGAAGACTGGAAACCACTTCTTCCAAACTCCTGTTATTGTTGGTATTTTGACCTCTTCCCATGAATCACAAATGTTCTTACTGGCATCCAGACAGGTTTCTATTTAGTTTGCCAGATCCATCAGAGGAATCACTAGCTACAGCAGCTGTAGCCTTATGAAATGTATTTCTTATATGCTAAGACCTGAAAGTCAAGATTACTCTTTGATCCATGGAATGCAGAATGGACGCTGTATCAGCAGGCATGAAAACAACACTAATCTTCTTGTACGTCTCCCTCAGAGCTCTTTAGTGTGACCAAGTGCATTGTCAAGGAGCAGTGATATTTTGAAAGGAATCTTTTTTTCTCAGCAGGTCTCAACAGTGGACTTTAAATACTTAGCAAACTATGCTATAAACAGAAGTGCTGTCATCTGGGCTTTGTTGTTCCATTTATAAAGCACGGGCAGAGTAGATTTAGCATAACTCTCAAGGGCTATAGGATTTTTGGAATGGTAAATGAACATTTGCTTCCACTTAAAGTCACCAGCTGCATTAGCCCCTAACAAGAGAGTCAGCCTGTCCTTTGAAGCCATGAAAGTCCTAGATGGCATCTTCTTCCAGTAGAAAGCTGTGTAGTCTATATAAAAAAATCTATTGTTTAGTGTAACCACCTTCATCAATTATCTTAGCTAGATCTTCTGGATAATTCGCTGTCATTTCTACATCAGTACTTGCTGCTTCACCTCACACTTCCACGTTTCAGAGATGGCTTCTTTCCTTAAACTTCATGATCCAACCTTTGCTAGCTTCAAACATTTCTTCTGCAGCTTCCTCACCTCTCTCAGCCTTTGCAGAATTAAAGGGAGTTAGGGCCTTGCTCTAGATTAGGCTTTGACTTAGGGGAATATTGTAGCTCATCTCATCTATCCAGATCACTAAAACTTTTTCCACATCAGCAAAAAGGCTATTTTGCTTTCTTATCATTTCATGTGTTCAGTACAGTAGCATCTTTAATTTCCTTCAAGAATTTTTCCTTTGCATACACGACTTGGCTTACTGCTTGGTGCAAGAGGCTGAGCTCTCAGCCTTTCTCGGCTTTTGACATGCCTTCTACACTAAGCTTAACCATTTCTAGCTTTTGATTTAAACTGAGAGATGTGTGACTCTTTCTTCCTTTCACTTGAACATTTAGAGGCCATTGTGAAGTTATTAATTGGCCTAATTTCAATGTTGTTATGTATCAGGGAATAGGGAAGCCTGAAGAGAGGGAGAGGGGAGTGGGAATAGCCGGTCAATGGAGCAGTCAGAACACACACAGTATTTATAAATGAAGTTCACTGTCTTATATAGGTGTGGTTTGTGGAGTGCCAAACAATTACAATAGTAACATCAAAGATCGATGATCACAGATCACTGTAATAGATGTAACAATTAAGTTTGAAACATCACGAGTTACCAAAATGTGACACAGAGACATGAAGTGAGCGTGTGCTGTTGGAAAATTGGCACCAATAAATAGACTTGCTTGACGTAAGGTTGCCACAAACCTTCAATTTGGAAAAAATGCAGTGTCTGCAAAAAGCAACAAAGTGAAGTGCAATGAAACAAGGTACACCTGTACTTCCTTCTGCATCAACATCACTGTAATCTGAGCCACTACCGGCTCTTACTACACTACTGCAGTAACATCTTCAGTAGCTTCCCCATGTCCACTCTTGGCTTCTCAAATCTATTCTCAAAACAGCAACCAGAGCACTCATTTCTTTAAAATAAATAAAAAGCCTCTGAAAGTTCTCCCTGTGGCCTAAATAAAATCCAGACCCTGTACCGGGGCCGTTGTGACCCATTTGACATGTCTGGCTCCTGTTTATCTTGTCAATTTCATGATCTCTCTTCCTTTTTTGTTCGCTTCAGCCCAAATACACCAGCTTCCTTTCGTGTTATTGAATACACTATACACTATTCCCTCAGCCTAGAACCTTCTTCCCTGGTTCTCAGCATGGCTCTCATCCTTCTCTCTTTAGTTAAATGCCATTTTCACAGAGTCAGGTCTTACCTATCATGCTAAGAAGATCTTCCCCTCCCAGTCCTGTATTCTCAATCCCTGTACCCTCTCTCTTCCACTACGTTCCTTCATAGGAAACATTATGTTATCCTGTGTAGTTCTTTGTCAGCTTATTATCTGAATTTCCAGATTCGCTCATGGAGCCACATTTGCTCTTTTCACTACTCATGCCCAGAACCTAATACAGTGCTTGACACACATTAGATACTCATTGTTGAATAAATGAAAGCTCCTTGCCTAATGCTAAATGCTACCAATACATTGATATTTTTGCCAGTGTAATAAAACCTGTGCTTGTGTTTCACTAATCATTAACGAGACTGAATATTTTTGATTCATATGTCCTCTTTTAACTGCTTGTTCAACTGTGTTGCCAATTTTTTTTAGAGTTGTCTTTTTCTTATTATCTTATAAAAATTCTCTGTGAAATGGAGCCTTTAGCCAATATATTTGAGGCAAATAATTTCTCCCAGATTATCACTTCTAACTTTTATTCGTTGTGTCTTCTATCATAAATTTTAAAATTTTTAGGTAGTTGATTCTATGATTTTTCTTTGTCTTCTGAGATTTGTGTATTGCTTAGAAAGGAGTTTCTACTCCCAAATTATGAAATCATCTTTCATTACATTCTACCTCTATTGATTAAATTTGTCAAATTGTCCATCCTTTTTAACACTGATTTGAAAGGACGCTTCTATCTATAGCTGAAGTCCTAAATACTAAATTTCCATATAAACACGGGCCTACTTACAGATTCCCTATAACATTCAATGGATCTACTTATATGTTGATTACAATGCCAATAATACTTTGTTATTCCTTCCAGCTTTAGAGTTTTTATTCTTTTACCCCAAAGTAATTTCAGTTTGGGTTTTGTTTTTTTTTCCCAAAAGTCATTTAAAAAGTTATTTTTAAAAATGAATAGACATTAAAATCTCTTATTGTTTAATTTCTAATTTTACTATATTTTTCTCAAGGACTGTCACTTTCTAGAATTTAGAGGGCGGGGTTGGAGTTTACAGAGAGTCTTTGAGGCCTCAGTCCTAGCTAATTTTGTAGTGGCTTTTAGTCAGTCTTTTTATTTTTTTATTTTTTTTTTTGAAACAGAGTCTCACTCTGTTGGCCGGGCTAGAGTGCCGTGGAGTCAGCCTAGCTCACAGCAACCTCAAACTCCTGAGCTCAAGAGATCCTCCTGCCTCAGCCTCCTGAGTAGCGGGGACTACAGGCACTCACCACCATGCCCGGCTAATTTTTTTATACATATATTTTTAGTTGTCCAGCTAATTTCTTTCTATTTATGAGTAGAGACGAGGTCTCACTCTTGCTCAGGCTGGTCTCAAACTCCTGAGCTCAAACAATCCACCCACCTCGGCCTCCCAGAGTGCTAGGATTACAGGTATGAGCCACTGAGCCCGGTCCTAGTCAGTCTTTTTAAAGTCACTATTTATAAAGAGTATGTATTTTCATGTACTAGGTATGACATTTTATAACTGTCTATATAATTATGCTTAGTCATTGTTATTCAAATTCTCTTTTCTTTATGCAGTTTTTTAATTCACTTGATCTGTTAATTTCTATGGAGAACTAGGTAAATACAAGGAAAATTTGGCAAATCCGTAGTCTATGTTAGAAACTTGAACAGTTTTTGTTTAGTTTTTGTCCTACATATTTCAAATCTATGTTGATAAAGATTTATGACTCGCATTTTCTTTTGGATTACATATTTTGATCTGCATAAAATCTCTTTTATCCTGCTGAATAGCGTGTACCTTGAATTCAATTTGTCTCACATTGCTGTTGCTTCCTTTGTTAGCATCTGTGGATATATTTTCTATGCCTTTGCTTTCAACTTCTGTGTTAGATATCCCTTGTAATAGCACATAGCTAGATTTGTATTTTTTGTGCAATCCAAGAGCTTTTCTTTTAATAAGAAAATTTGGCCTGTATAACTTTTTTGTGAATGCTGAGTTATTGGATTTAATATTTTGCTTTCTTATATTTTATTGTAAAAATTCCACCTTCTGCTCTGCCTTTTATTGTAATGATCAAATTTTGATTTGTTGTATTTTTCATGTTTTTGTGTTGTAGATCTTATTTGTACGTATAATATGTATAAACATAACACATTTTTATATCAATATCTGGAATTTATAAGCATTCACTCCCAGAACAAGGCAAAAAAATACTTATTGTAGTTCATATCCCTCTTCCTTGTGATTCTTCTGGTGCTAAAATCCTCCATCATTTTAATTAGATCCTCGTGATCTAATTAAAAAATCAAGCACACTGCCTTCTTGGTTCATGATTGTTCTGGTATCTTATGTCTTTTTCTTGGATTCATTATTTGTTTAGCTAAAGTTCATTTTTGTGTAATGTTTTTCAATAAGGCTTTTAGAACTCATGTAGAAATGATAAAGTTGGCTGTGTGGGTAGCATGTCTCCAGGAAGGGGTCACATATTCCTCCAGGAATGGTATGTTTACCAGGGACACTTTCTGGGCCCCAGGGCCTTCCTAGTGAATCTCATATGTCAAAAAGAGGTTCTCAGGCTCTATACTTGGGGCCAAGGGGCTCTCTTCCTCTTACTTCTTCCTCTAGCTGTCCTTGTTGGAGTTAATCACACTACATTCAGGGTCTCATTTGCTAAATCTCTTATGTGGGTTGTATTGATTAATCTTATAAGTCAGCAGCTATTGCTACCCTACCCCATGCTACACATGAGGAAACAAGGCTCCAAGAGGTTCAATAATGTTCTTCAACTAGTAAGGTGATAGGTCACAGTTTGAACCCAGACAGTCTAACCCCAGATCCCCTGCCCTCCCAAGAAGGGAACATTGATGGTGCTAGGTTCTAGCAATGAGATAATTAAGTGAAACTATTTTGTAAGGAAGGCACTAGTCAATTTTTATCTTTTACCAATTATTAAGTACATACTGAGAAAGTTAAAAGCCAGCCTGACACTTACAACTAGGCCTTGGTGTTCTCCTGTTGAAAGTAAACAATTTCATGTAGTATCAATGTCAGAAGAGGTCACTCTGTAACTATAATGAATTGTGACTTATCCTGCTTCCTGATAACATCCAATCCAGGGCAAAGACCTGCTTCCTTAAACCCCTGCTTCCTTATCACCTGACACAGGCCCAAATGTGATAAGCCCTTTCTGACATCTTACTAAGGTAGCCTGCCGCTCTCCGTGGTGTGGCTAAGGAGTTTGGAATTCATCTCATAGGCAACAGGAATAGAAAATAATCAAATCTTTTGGAGCGGGGGAGTGACAACACCAAAGCTGTGTTTCCAAAAACTAAACCTGACAAAACATCTAAGATGCTCATAGGAGATGGGTGGCAAAGATAATGAAGCCATTGCAGTAGTACGGGGGACGACAAGGAATCACAGAAGACACAGTCCATAACTCAGGTGACATGTGATAAACACTGACATGAGGGTGGTTGCAGTGGAAATGAAAATGTGTTAATACACAATAGGGTATCTACAGGAAGAATGGACAGTGGTTGAAAATTTTGATATGGTCTTAACTGTCAACATGATTTCACATTCAGTAGACAGGAATTCCCTCAGACTAGATTTTTCCATAACTTGTTCAGTCTTATTCTGAACAAAACAGATATGGGATTTTTGTATCTAAAAGTTCACTTTATTAGCCTAAGATAGAAAGTTATGAATAGGTTGACTTTCTATTCACCTTACCTGAATGGTAAAATTCAAGGTTGGATTTAAGCCTACCATATGGATAAGGGATCAGTTTGGCCCTTAAGTGTCTTCTGGAAGCTCCCGTGAAGGGCATTAGAAGTTTTGTGAGCATATTGGAAAGCAAACTTGAAGCCTAAGTGTGCATATTCAGCAGTCCTGCCTGGAGTCTCAGCTCTAGGAAACTAAAACAGATGAAGATGTGCCCCCTAGGAACGAATCACGCATTATTCAAATGCAAGTAAAAGAGATACATGGTTCTGATGGCACAAATGAAGGAAACGTCCCAATATTATAACCGACAGGCTGAGCTCAAGGTGGTACGTGGCAAATTAGAAATAGGAAGGCCTTGTTTTCAAATGGGCTTTGTTCCAAGATCTTTTCCAACTGAGTTTTTCAGAACTGAGCCGTGTTTTCTCCCTAGAAACAACGTTGGAAACTGTACTTAAGAACAGAGAGCAGTCAGAAGAGGTCACAAAAACCCATCTACCCTACAGTAAGTTTGGTTATGGTAATAACCCAGTGGTGGGCCTGGGAAGATGATGTCATTCATATACGCTGATTGGAGAGAAACAAGACATATTTTCTAAGCTTTTCATTTGACTATTCTAGGCAAAATTAGATCTTGGTAGGAAAGAGCAGACGTCAACTTTGCCCAAGTTGTTTTCTCTGAACTGACCTACACTCTCTAATCTTCCTCTCCACAGGTACCCGGTGTGTCTTTAGTGCCCACCGCCTCCACGCTACTCAGATATTCTTGACCTTCACAGTACGCCAGGCCTCTAAATTACCTATTTTCCCTAACCCCTAGATATACATGTCTAAAAATAGAGTCACTTATGAGTCACTTATAGAGTGACTCAGCCTACAGCTAAATTACTGATCCCTCAAAGTAATAAACATGTGTATGGTAGATAACACCTGCTGTGGCCAGACAGCCCTGAGACATGACTAAAAAGTAAAGCCAAAAGACAGCTGAGATAATGACTACAGCCACTCCTACAGAAGACCATAAAAACCACAGAAAAACTAACCATGGCCAAAAAGGCCTAGAAAAACTCTTACCCAAAGACTATAAGGCCTCTTTTCCATCAAACAATGACCACCAGAAGCTCTACTAAGAAAAAAACAGCAACCACCCCTCTACCCACTGTTGGTTAAGGTTCCAAGAAAACACTAGATGAAAAAAAAGAAAGAAAGAAAAATTTCATAACAGTGAGAGTGGATTTAAAAAAAAGGCAAAGAAAACACAGACCTGCCAGCTCAGTCAGTGTACTGGTCTCCCAAACTACTCACTGTAGTTTGTTCCCCCCTCTCTTATTACCAACTGTGTGTTTTAAACACATTTACATAATTATTGGTGTATAAAAATCTCACAATAGGTGTAGTGGCTCACACCTGTAACCCTAACACTTTGGGAGGCTGAGGCAGGAAAACTGCTTGATGCCAGGAGTTCGAGACCAGCCTAAGCAACATAGCAAGACACCATCTCTACAAAAAATAAGAAAAATCAGCTGGGCGTGGTGGCACACACCTGTAGTCCCAGCTACTTAGAAGACTAAGCCAGGAGGATTGCTTGGGCCCAGAAGTTGAAGGTTGCAGTGAGCTATAATCGTGCCAGTGCACTCCAAGCCTGGGCTACAGAGTGAGACCACATCTTTAAAAAAGAAAAAAAAAATCTAACAATGAACCATAATTTCATAAACATTTAATTAACCATCGAGTCATTATAAAACCTCCCGGCCCTCCGGACAAAATTAACACAAGTAGACTAATTTAAACCTAACCTGAGACCCTCAAAATCTCAAGGCCTTTGGCTGCATCACTTAATGTCTCCTATGACTTTTGAAAATTTTAATAGCCCAAGCTATTTACCTATAATAATGGAGATGATACAGCCACAATAGGGTTGATCTAAAAATTAAATGGAAAAAAGTGTATATAATACACTTAATACTGTGCCTGACAATCCACAGGTCCAAAATTACATAACATCTTTTTATTTCTTTGGTTAAAAGAACCAAGCACTTTGTACTTTTAAAACTACATAAATGTATAATCTATTTCATTAAGTGGTTATTAGATATGAATTAAAATTTTAAATGTTTAAAATATGGCCAATTCTTATATCTCCAGAAAATTCCTAAAAAGAACACTTTTTCCTAACACCTGCATACAAAATGCATCTGTTCTTACTCCCATCCTCCCCTAGACCCCCTCACTGGTTAAAGAGGCTCACAATTCAAACCTGTCTCAACACTCATCCAAAAAACACACAATTATAAAGATGACTACATTTCTCCCAAATAAATTACCATTTAAAGTTTAAAATGCCAAGGTATATTTTACCCAATGTTTTAAATAACCTAAATCACACCAGCCTATTTTTTTCAAAATCGTTTTATTGACTGAGATCTTTCATCTACCAGTAATAATGAGTAACAGAAAAGGCCATCCTCCTGAAAACTATCCCATTGGAATTTTTATAAGTCGGTAAATAATTACAAAGACTAAAAATAATGGTGAAAATGACACCAAGGTTAAAAGCCCATTTCTACCCTCTGCTTTCAGGCTCAAGAGTCCTAGAACTAATTCGAAATTGTGAAATTGGAGTCTGTCCCCAGCCAGAGTAGCAGACTTAATGCACCATTAATCTGTTCTGCTATCAGCCGCCCATTGAAATAGTCACAGTCATTCGATTTTTAAGGAAAAGACAGTGCTGCAAAAGTACATTCCAGAGGTCTTTTCATAAAACCATCCTGTGTGCTCCATCTGCATGTGCAATCTGCTTGTGTATTTTCAGCCAGCTTGCATGGGCAGATTAATGCGTACAATTAGAAAGCAACCTCACAGGCATTCAATAAACTGCCTTCATTATTACACTCAGGAGAGTCCCTTTGGATGTCAATAAAAGCCTAGTTTTCTGCCTGTTAGCTAAATAATTGACAACACTAAAAATAATCAGAAGCAAATGAACGAAGTCAGGAACAAGGTGTTAAGAAAGAGCACATTAAGATTCTCCTGGTGGTGTCCCGGTTGCTATCACGAGCTGTTTCTCCAGCCACTTGGATTTACAGTCTGCTCAAGTCCATGGCTGCCCTTCTCTACAGAAAAACAAAAAACATCCTTCCTGGTCTGCTATTTGAACCAAAAACCACAGCACCCTGCACCTAGCAAGGTATTGACTAGTTTTAAAGAATTTCTTATTTACGTTTCTATTTTGTGTTCCTTCGTTGGACAGCTTCCGGAGAATCTAATTTGGGGGGTGGGGGGTAGGCAGTCTGGTTGATCTGGTGAAATCTTTGTATTGTTAAAATCCTAACAGTTTCCCTAGACTTTTTTTCCCACCATAAAGTCAGTCTAAGAAAGTGTGATAAACACTTGTTATATAGAGATCTGTCTTTTCAAAGAAGTCCCTTTCATATTTCTAGCTATATAATGGTCATTCATTTCATGAGCTATTGGTCTTTTAATTTCAAAAGTAATTCATTCATACAATATTCTTTTTTTGAAAAAAGAATCTCACACATATACCTCTTCGTGTGTTTCTCAATAGGCTTTAAAAGCCAATTTGATCTTTAGCCAACTTCTCTTTTTCCTGGTTAACTGGGACTTTCACGATAAGCAGAAGAAAGAGAGTGAAATGTGCATGTAATTGAATTCAGCTCCGCTGACAGCACGCCCGGTGGCTGAGGACAAACGGTTTTTTTTTTTTTTTTAATAGAAAAATGGTGATTGATCTTTTGTATTTAGTAAAACACAAATTCAAAAAGCTGGAAGAAGATGATGGGAAGAAGACTGGACAGCACAACCTCTCCTCTTTCAAAACTCCAAGAATCTCTCATCCTACGCCTTGCCAGGTTTAGAAATTTCCAGAGAATGAAGCTGTTCAACTTCCCAGTCCCATACATAAGACCCCTCACAGGTAAGTGGGTCTTCCTTCTTCCAATGTAAAACTAGTATGCCTCAGGACATTGGCTCTTCTTTGTGACTCCAGGAGACTAATGCCCCTAGCCTAGCCCTTACCTCCCACAACTCTTCAGGCTGAGCCTAGAAATAAATTCTCATCCATTGCCTACCCCTGAAGGGGGAGGCAATCATGCATTAACACCTTTAATCTAGTACCGCCCTCCTGCGATCTCTTGCCTCAAGACAGTCCATGTATCCGGATGTTTAGCTTCCCACCATCTTCCTTACCTCCATGCCTGCTTTAAAAGGAGAGCAGAGAGAGACAGGCTACGGATTCTGTGACTAAAATGAGAGTGATGCTTGCTTTAATTATGAAAGTTGACATCACTCATCAACACATCCATTCTACCCCAACCCATCTCCCACCCATCTTCTGGCCTTGGGAGCAGAAGCCAAGCACCTTTACTAAGGAGCAAAGTAGAGGGTTGGGAAACTTCTTTTCCATTCCTGCTTCTGAGTCTTAAAGCAAGAAGGAGCTGCTTATTATAGAGGAAGGGTAATTTCAGTGGTATGAGAAACCAGAGGATTCTGTGCTTAGAGGAGGGATATGCTCCAGGGCGTGATTTATGCTTACCCCCCCACATCTGAGTGATCTTAAATTCCGTAAGTGAGAGACAAGATGGGACGAGAGAACAGGAGGTAGTCGGTGAACATCCTATATGAAAGTGGGAAACCAAGCGCTAGTTCTGGTGAGAACAGAAATCTCTATACAGTCTCTACAAAATAAAAGTTGTACAACCCCATTCAACTAAGACCTCTGTAAAAAGTATCATTTCAAATCCTCATGTCATTTACACAAGATACTTTAATTCTTACAAATGGTCTATGAGATAGATATTATCATCCCTATTTTAAAAATTAAAAATAACACTCATAGCCAAACAGGTGCTCTAGGGAGCTAAGACTTTGAACATAGATCTGCTTGGTCTAATTCTACCACGCTTAGAATTAACATAGGGCCAGAAATATTTTACTTCGGTTTTGTCTCCTTTCATTCAGTGTGCAGGTAATCTAGCTACCATGAGCTAGAACATGAGTTTATCTTTAAAGCCTATATAACAGTAGATTATCTACACTACAAAGCACATAGCAGTTGTCATACCCACATTAGCTTCTGGTATTCACAGATCATACTGGAAGAATTATCTAGGTGTACGTATGACCACCAATTAGGAATTTTGCCAATAACGGCTAAATGATTTCTCAATTCTTGTCTAGAAAAAAACACAAACGTATAATAGTCCTCAGTCCATTAGATAAATCCCTAGTTAGTTTAGATTCTGCTTGGGCACTTCATTTCAAACATCTTCCTCTTTATATTGGCATCGTGAAAGTCAACATAATCAGAAGTACTTTGGATCACCAAAGAATCAAGCCCTCCAAGTTGTTTATAATGGGGAATTCCTCAAACTTAGCAGTATTATTGCTAATCATTTGACTACTAAAGAATCCTTTGGTGAGTACAGACATCTTCAACCTTAGATCCTCACTTATATAATAACAGTTCAATTACATAATTACCATAACAGCGAATAATCCAATACCAGATGTTTTGAAAAGTAACCATCACCTGAATTTAAAAGCTATATGAACAATATGCCTAATAAAGATACAAAGTTCTGAAAATATAAACTTACTATTGCTGATGCTCTCTAAATGCTTCTCTTCTTAAGTTTTCTTGAAGTCTTCTTTTCTCCTCCAGTTTATTGCTCTGAAATTGCAAATATCAAAATGTCACCTGTTGGTTGGCTGGCTGCAGTGGCTCATGCCTGTAAATCCCAGAACTTTGGGAGGCTGAGGTGGAAGGATCACTTGAGGTCAGGAATTCAAGACCAGCCTGGGCAATACAGCAAGACCCTGTCTCAATTATTATTTTAAATATAAGTTAAAATGTCACCTATTAAATTAGGGAAGCTTTAAGTGAATCATGATGTTAAAGTTACCCAAGGTCCAAAATCCTTGAGATTCAAGTGGCCTCAGTAGTCTAATATGGTACCTTGCCAGAGGTTCCAAGATGGTATTCCCTCTTAGTCCCCAAGGGTACTGCCCAGAAAGCCAGGAGCCCCCAGTTCTTTCTATAGCTCCCCTCTCCCAACGTGACTGATACAATCACGAGAATTCAGTATTTCACATTTTTATTCTCTAGTTCAAATGATAGCAACATTTACTTTTTAAGCAGTGCTTTCAAAATGTTTTAATGAAAACATGAAATTTCCATACCAAGTATGTTAAATGAAAATTATAATAAATGGTTAAATGCTCATGCACAATTTATACACACACACACACACACACACACATACACATTCTACTAAAGTATTCAGGAAAAGAATTACAATAAGCCAACCCAACCCCCTTCTGATTTAGAATCAGATACTTAAAGCTGTTGAGGGACTGAACCGCACATGTCATAAAAACCCATCCACTTGAATAGAAAAGAGTTCTTTTTTTTTTTTTTTTTAATTAACTGTTTGGAGAGCCTAGAGATAAAGAGCTTCATATTTGATATTACTGTCACCCATGGCTCTGGCATATTTTAATCCAATTTAAATAACCCGGGAACACTTGCTTCTTGCTCACCACGACACGCTGTCATTTTTTAACTTGCCTCTGAAAAACAAGTAAAATTTCTAGACAACAAATTTAATAGGGAGTTAAAAACAAGTTCTACAAACACAGGACAAATGTGAAGTTTTAAATGAATCCAAGAGAGACTGCAAGCAGCTGAGTTTGCTTTAATAAAAAATTAGATTTGCCCAGAGGACGACCTGTGAAAAGGGAATAATAGAAAGCATCACTTTCAAACCCAAACATAAGTTTGGCTCCATCTTTCAACGAGGTGGGGGGGAAACTGTTTGTATTGTTCATTCCCATGAAAGTCTTCATTCACCCAGAACTAATTGTGAGCCCCATTTTGAAAGGCAAAATGGATGGTGATTTCACTTTCAGAAAAAACTAAAGGCAATTTACTAGCGTCAAAGAGAATCAATTATAATGCAAGCAACTGGATTATTAATGAAACACAGAATTCTAGGAAGCAAACTAATGAAAAATGGTGAAACCAAGTAAACATGATGCTAATCTAGGAAAAAAATCCTGACTCATGAGACCAAAAGTGCTCAATTGTGATGGGTTCCCTGCATCCCAGGGGTGGGGTGTTGAGAGGTGGAGGCTAAAAGATAACGAGCAAGGTCTTGATTAAAGGTCAGAAATTGAGAACACTGGTTTTCTTCTCTCCTCCTCTCCAGTAATAGACTCCAACTCACAGTCACATCGTAGCTGAATTTTATTAAACAAACATCTGTTTGTGCCTCAGCAGAAGTGATGGAGAAGTGTTCTGCAAAATACTGGAGTAGTTGAGAAATTGGTATTCAATGCCTACCAACATAGATACCTGTTTTAGTATGGTAATCCAAACACACTCAGATTTAGTCAGACTGTTTCTTTCTATTTAACAGTGAGTTAAAGCATCACCCACACATACTTACATGTAAGTATATACACAGACTGTAAACTATCTAAGAACATGAGATACAGATGAAGAAACTAGGAAATCAGCTCCAAGTCCATTATTACTAATTGGAGGACCTTAAACAAATCATTTAATATTGCTGAATCTCATTTCTTCAACAAATACTTATCAAATGCCTATTTTATTCTTGGTTAGATCTGGGATTATTGCTATGAGCAGAGTAGTGCCTATCTGGAAAATGTCAGGGTCTAGTTGGAGACATAGACAAGAAAGTAATGATGGCAGTATGTTAAATACGTTAGGGGACAGCAGTTTGCAAATAATGTAATATGAACACAGACAAAGCACAGAAGTGGATGTCAGGAAATGCTCTCAAAAGTTCCATAAACATTTATTCAGTGCCTACGAAGTATCAGACTCCATCCTGGGCATAAGAGCCAAGAAGTGACTCAAAATCCGAGGGATGTGGTTTCTAACCTAGGGTGTATGGATAAGCTGCCTGTTAGGTGTAGGTTCCTTTCTATGCAGAGTGGACTCATAGCTTTCTATATATTCCCCGGGGGCTGACGATCAAATCAAAGGTAAAAACCATCGATCTAATAATGAGAGAGAGAAATTCTAGATAAAGACCAATCTTAAACAAGCGAGAGTTTTCCAGGAGGAGGAGGAGGAGGGGGTGAGGGCAGGGCTACTCCACACTCCATTACATGGGCTGCTCAATGCCCAGGGGTTCCCAGCAGAGCGAGTCAGAAAGGCTGAAATATCAAGCCATGCACCTCAGCACGTGGCTACATTAGCACAAAAAAGGTGTCTTTTTCTATTTCTCACAAACGTACCATCTGTGACCTGTATGAACACCCACAGAATTGACTGCCCGGATGGAGAATTGGTTTCTAATTCTCAAAGAGGGAATGATGGGCTAGTAGTGCCCTTGGGTAGGAAAAGGGAATTCCCAGAATGTACAATATTTTCAATATACAAAGGCACAAGAGAATATGCCAGACCAGAGAATCTCAAGAAGCTCACAGGAAAATTGAACGGTGTTTCGAGAGAGATGGGTGGAAGGTAAGGCTGAGAAAGTAAGAAGGGACAATTATAAAGAATTTATATGCCACGTAGAGAAGTGTGGACTTTGTGAAGGGCAATGATAAGCCATGATGTTATTGTAAGCAGGACAGCAAAGAGCTCCTCTGATAGCAACACAGAGGATAAGCAGCTGCAAGGACCACCGATACGCGAACCTGTGAGGTGGTTCTCGCAGTAATCCAGGCCAGGAATTACCAAAGTTCCAAATTAAGGCAGCAGGGATGGAGAAACACAGCCACTAAAAAAAAAAAAAATGTAGAAGACAGAAATAACAGGTGGTATAGCTACACAGATACAGGTTGAGTAAGAAAAGGAGGATGGGTATAAGATGACTGTCTGTTTAAGTGCCTCAGAATGAACATGTGAGTTCAACTTTGTGTTTATTGGATTTGAGATATACTTGTGGAATATCTAGGGAGAAATATCAAGCATTCAATAAAATATACGGCTCTGTGATTAAGAAATATGGTCTGGCCTGAGGAGAGGGATTTCAGAAATCATCAGTACAAGCAATAATTAGATCCCTAAATGTGCACGTTTTCACCTAAAGATGGGGGCGTAGGCACACAGACTAGACGGATGGGACCTGGTGAGCACCAATAGTGGAAAAATAGCTGGAAGAAACGAATGCAGACGAAACCCAGAGGGGTGGAATTTGAAGGACAGAGGACTTCATATCACAAAGAGCTTCAATAAGCTAGAAATTGAAGTCTCCATTGGATATTTCAGTTAAGAACACCACCAATGATCTTAGCTAGATCAGAACCAGAGAAGCACTAGAGACAAAAGCCACACTCAGCCCACCAATGAGCCAGTTAAGGAGAGGAATCAGAGAAGGCAAGTTCCTAAGCTAACTGAGCTCAGCATTACCTGGGGAACCTTTTATAGAAAGAGAGATTCTTTGGTTCAGGTGATTGTTAGAGAGTCAGTGCACAGTCTGGCTTTTGGGAACTAAATATGGTAGAGAAGTCTTTCACGAAGATGAACCATGACGCTTGGGGACAGAGGATATGAAAGCAAAACACAATAGAGAAAATTTGTTTTTAAGATGAGAGACTTGAGTATAATTATATCCTGAGAGAAAAAAACAAAAACAACATAAGCAAAGACAAGAAAATAACAGGGGAAAAGGGAGCCTAACCGATGGAGCAGCAAGGTCCCTGAGGAAAGGGGAGGGAGGATGAGATGGTGGACACAGGTGGAAGAATCTGTCTTAGCAACAGCGATGGGCACCTACTTTCTCCTCCCAGGATGGAATGGGAGCATCAACAACAGCAGACTAAAGAAACAGAAAAAGGTAATTGAGACCTGATGGCCTTTATTTCCTATGAAGTAGGAGATGAGGTCATGTGCTGACACGTGAAAGATAAAAATGAAAAGTGAGCAAAGAGCTCGGTAATCGGGGCTGGGCCTAGAACGCAAAAGAAAAATGCTGGCCATTGGGCATTTGTTAGAGACCCAACTGAGATGAATGCCCAGAAACGTGGTGTGGGCAAAAAAAAAAAGGTGGTTTTTTTTCTCCAGCAATCTCATAATCTCGTTCATGTGGGTTTGGTAATGATGAAATAATTGAACCCATCCAACTGTGTATAGTAATAATAATACTCTCTATGCTTTCCTTACAAGAGGTTGATACAATAGAGCTCAATGAGATCATGTTAAAGTACTTCTTTACATTTAAAATTAGGTTAGGGAACCTTTACTGAGTGTTTACTAAGTGCCAGGTATTGTATTAAGGTCCTACCAGTCCCATTATTATATTATTATTGTACCCATTTTACAAATAAGGCAAGTGAAGCACAGAGAAGCAGACAGCCTCCACTCTTAGCACTACATCTGCATTTCAGAGATATCGACATTCTAGCATTATGGGACTGATTAGTGAAATCCTATTGCATTTCAATAATCAAAGGCTTCAGGCCCCGGCCATTCATCCACAAAGCAATGTGTGATATAGGAACCATATTTCTTGGAAACACTGGTGTCCCTTGAAAGTTTTCAGAAATTGAAATGTTTCCCAGTTTATACAAACAATATTGAAGTAATTTCCTCAATGTTGAGTTTTACCCCTAAAGTTATTCTTAAACCATTAGCCCTTGCTACTACTTCCTTCCTAGGAACAAGAAAGCAATTGTGATTCCTTAAGCATATGTATACATATGAATCTCTGTAATATGCATAACTTATTTTCCACTGGTTAGTTCCTATTTCACTGTATAGCATTAAAACTAATGACACTTGTCAATGTCTGCATAAAATACTGTGACTTCCAGTGCTCTAAATGACTTTGGCAACCATAGTCTAGTGGAAAGAGCAAAAAACTGTGTTGGACGCCACTCAGATCTCTAGCTGATTTCCTTTATTCTCTGAGGTTATGATACCCCAAGAGGTTGGGAGAATTAAATGGAAGTATTTGGAAACTATATAGTATTATATAATGTTATTTCAAACATAGGTAGATCAAACGCAGAATAAAATGAATCCAGGAGGTAGGGAGGGTCTTTAACAAAGAGAAGATTTTCATTTTTAGGTCTATGGGCATTACGAAAGTCTGGAAAAATCAAATTATGACTTGATTCATCAATGTGATGAGGGAAAAGTGTGGTGGAGGTTTATGCCCACAGCACTAAATTTAAACAAAAGGCTTTCTCTGAGGTGTTAGGAAAACCCGTCTCCTTATGTTACAAGAACCAATGACAAAGAAAGCCTTTGCCTCTGGTACGTTGCATTTTTTTAAGGACTTTCTTTTATTCTAATGCTCTAATATCTTACAGATATTATCTCTGCTTTATAGATTTCTAGGAAGAGAAATTAATACATCACTATAAAACCATGAGCAGCATTAGTTTCTTATAGCTGCTGTAAAAAATTACCACAAACTTAGCATCTTAAAACACAAATTCATTCTCTTGCAGCACTAGAGGTCAGAAGTCCAGGACAGGTCTCACTGGACCCATTTGCAAGTGGTCAGCAGGGCTGCATTCCCTGCGGAGTCTCCAGGGGAAAATCCACTTCCTTGCCTTTTCCAGCTTCAAGAGGCCTCCCACATTTCTTGGCAAATAGACCCTTTCCCCATCTTCAGAGTCAGTGGTGTTAGGCTGAGTATTTCTTCTGCTGTCATCTCTTCTTTCTCTCTCTTCTGCCTCCCTCTTCCAATTTTAAAGACCTTTGTGCTTACATTGGGCCCACCTGGACAGTGCAGTATACACTCCCTATTTGCAGGTCAGTTGATTAGCAACCTTAATTCCATCTGTAAACTTAATCCCCCTTAATCTCCTTTGCCAAGTAAAATAACATAATCCTAGGGATTAGAATGTGGGCATCTTGGGGGGCTGGGTAGGGAGAGGCATTATTCTGTCTACCACATTCATTATAATCTATTTTTAAATCAGTAAGTATCAAACATACACTATGTCAGATATTTCCCAAAATCTTTACCCTGCGTAGCCCTCTGAGGCTTGTCTTTGGAATGTGGGTGGTAGGGGCGGGTAAGAGAACACTTTTTTCATTTAGTGCTAAGCAGCGGTGCACTGCTAAACATTTAACAGCCAACTCTAGCAGGGAGGAGCGGGGGAGGTTGATTTCTAGCATTTACCAATTTCCGTGGTGTAAGTATTTCCACCACAGTCAGTTTCAAGCTGCCAACATGAAGTCAACTAGCTCCAAAAATCCTGAAACATAACAATCCATTATCACGAGCCAGTACAAAGGAGGAGCACACCACTGGGAGTGCATATAGATACACACACACACACACACACACATATATATATACCATCAACATACTCCAGTGTAGGGGATACAATTTTGACTAAAGCATCCCAATGCCCTCTCCAAATTTCCCACTTCACCCATAGGATAAACTCTTCCTGGACCCAACTGATGTGACTGGATGCTGAGGAGTTGGCTGACTCTCACACCTTCCTGTTTATTAAGGATCAAAGAACACACAAAAACGCTGGTGAGGAATCCAGTCTACTCTGCCTTCACTAATTGTTACATGCACAGATGATGACCGATCAGAAAGAGACTCAGTGTCCCCTGGTGAATTCTGGGAGAGGAAAAATGGAAGGGCGGTGGGGAAGGGGGCTGGATCGAGACCAGAGATAAAGCTAGATGCCCTTGGGCAGCAACAGGCTGCTTGGATTCTACATGGCTCACGGTTTCTGGGAAGCAGCAATTTGCCCGGGGAGAAGGGCAGTGTTTTGCAGGCTGATGTCTGTGTGTGTTTGCTGTGCACTTTAAAAAATAAGTGCTCCATAAGCACAGTCATTATCGCTTCCCTTTGCCATTTTCACACTGGCAATGAGAAATATTTCACTTCTCGATGGCTAATGTCCATTTTTTCTTTCATCTGACATAAGCTACTAAATAGGCTCACATTTAATATGAAAAGCCACAGAATTACATACAACAGGAGGGGCTAGGGTCATGGTGCCAGTGCAGGCCAATCAGCCAAAGAAATCAAGTCTGTGGAAGGACAAGGATGGGTCCTGTTTCTTTTGCAAGGTCATTTAAATTAATGCTCCCTAAATTTTATGTGTACAGCAATCACCTGGGGAGCTTGTTAAAATGCAGATTGTGACTCAGTGGGTCTGAGGTGGGGCTCAAGATTCTGCACTTATAACAAACTCCCAGGTGAGGCCAACGCTGCTTGTTCAAGGGCCACATTTTCAACAGGAAGGGTCTACAGATCAACTCACTCTCCCCACCTCTCACTTTCCAGCAAATTTATGCCAGGAAGCACTACAGTTACCATGCTAGGAAAGGGGGAAAATACTGCTTTTACTCAATGTTAAAGAAAACAGTTCCAGCCATTAACATTTATGAATAGTATACATTATTGACCCATGAAGAAATAAGCTATAAATGACCCACAAGCCAGCCAATTTTGGGTATTAAATGACAACTAATAAATGAGTTTAGGATAAGAGATTTTATCACAGTAATTCTTCGGGGTCTGCAAGCCTCTAAATTCAGTTCCTGGTGATGACTTGATGGTTTTCTTTGTTCTGCCTGAAATGCAGACAGACTGGGTTCTAGAAGGGAGCACCTACCTCCTCTACCATCCCAAGACCTAAGTGTGAGCCTGCCTTTGGAGAAGAAAATGGGAGGGGAGAAAAAGAGATGGAGAAAAGCTTGGGGAATAGAGAAGTACAAAGAGAAAGACAGGTAAATTTTAAGAAGTTATTATAATAAAAATCTTCTCAATGAAGGTGTAATCACTGATCACTTAGAAATGGATTGCTGAATCAAATTTTGTGAACAAAGTTCCCACACTTTTTTTAATACCTCCAGCATTCTATTACAGTTCCTCATTTGCAAGTCCAGTCTTATCTCCACCCCCAGAGCCTGTATCTCTACAGCAACAGGATGCTCTTGAACTTGGGAGAAGACGTGGTGCTTACAGACTCATTTTACAGAAATAGTTCAGAGAAGGTTGGAGGGCTGCCCAAAGTCACACAGCACAACAGACATTTTCCAAGAGAGACTAGTTTGCTCCCAGCCAGGAAGAGATCTCCTCCTCGTGGCAGGGGAAGACTAATTCTCTCATGTGCTCCATAAGCCATCAGCTCTTGGCTTCATTAACTCTAACTGATTAAAACATTGATTGGGAATACGGCTCACATTTTTGACCAGCACTTACTCTTTAAAATAGAATGGAAAGAAAGGGAGGCGGGGGCAGGGAGGGAAAGAAAGAAAAGCAAACAGCAGGAAAAGGAACTGTGTGTCCTTGACTTATACCTGCAGCAGGTGTCATACAGGTGGTCAGTTTCATGAGTCAACTGCCTGCCCATAAACCTCCAACACTTAAAACCTATTATAGCTCAGGAGTTCGTAGGGATTCAGAGTAGAAGGACAGAGATAGGAATAGAACAATACCATATTCTTTCTTCTTCTTTAGCAGATGAAGAGATTTTTAAGAGATTTTCCCCCCAAGCCCCAGAAAGAGCGTCAAGACTTAACATCACTTTGAGGTTTAGAATAGATCATATCACATAAGAGGGGCATGTTTACCTACATCACACTCAATCTGGAAAATTCAATGTCTGGATATAAGTATGGCAGTATACCACTGATGGCTGTTGTTACTAGTTGCTTTGCCTCCTGGACTGAACACTCACCACTTAGATCGCTTGCCTAAGAGGTGAGGCGGTATGATGACTAAGAGGCATAGCTCTGGGGCCAGTCTGTCCAGACATGAATCTTAGTTCTTCTACTCACTGACCATGAGCCCTTGGGCAAGTTATCGACCCTCCTTTGCACAATTGGGTAATAAGGATAACACAGACTTCATAGGGTTACTGTGAGGATTAAATGAGTTGGTATGTGATCAGTGTCTAGAAGAGAACCCGGCACAGAGCAAACCCTCAATAAACGTGAGCTGATCCTCCACCTGCTCACCTTCTCTCTCTGAATTGCCTTCATTTTTTGGAGTTCGGCTTCCTCAGCTTCCTTCTTGAATCTTATAGATTCTTCTCGTTTTATCTAAATTGTATTGAGATTACAGAGGACAAAAAAAGTTAACCATTTTTCAGTCTGAACCTCTAGAACACAAAATTATGATGAAAGGCAAATTACAGTATTGTCTGTGCTGTACCTCACCATGATTATAGGTTATTACTTCAAGCTACGTAGATCACAGAGAATGGACAGACGCCTCCTGCCCGTGAAATTTCTCATTGTGTTTCTTCCTTGGTCTGCCTCTTTCTCATGACTCTGTATCTGTCTCCCTGCCCCCCTTTCTCTCTTTCTCTGTCTCTGTGTGTTGGGGAAGGAAAGAGGAAGATAATTTTCCTAATTATACAACTCACGGTGTTCATTGTAAAAAAAAAATCACTGGATATCTTCAATGTTTTTTTTTACTACTTCCACAACTGGCCTGGGGTAAACAAATCCATTTCTTGGAACCAAAATATTCCATACATAGTAGATTTAAACCACTGTTAAAACATAGTTAACTTAAACTAGAAAAAAAAATTCCCTTAGTTGAGGATCGTGCTGACTGAAAGATGACTTGCATAAGAATTAATTCTAGGTTTTTATCTCTAAACATCCTACTTCCCAACATCTTTTATTTTGAGAGGTGCTTTCTGCAATTGGTTTCAATGTTTTGTGCTTTTAGTAAAGTTACTGTGTTATTTTATGGTTACCTGACAGAGCTGGTACTCAAATTCCTTGCCAAAATTAAACTAAAGGAGATGGATTCTGACCTTTTGCTGGTATTTAGATTGCATCAGTTGGAGTTGTTGTTTCTGCCTGACTTCAGCCTCTGATTGGCTTCCACCTAAGGAAAAAAAAAGCCACGAAGGTGAAACACGAATATTAAGCTGAAATGTCAGCTATCAAGGACTAATTAATACGTGATAAGTCTACAACATGAGTTTATCATTTTAATACCTCTGGAAATAAGGTCTTATTAAAAAAACTGCTTATGTTCTTAACAAATGGGACTCGCTTAAAAGAAAAACAGAGCTGGAGAGAAAGATGAGGCTGTATTCCTAAAAGGACAGCTCTACTAAGCTTTTTCAACCATGTAGATAATTAAAGTTTTCATTTAGACTGAAATCATACCTAAAGGGCCATGCAAAGCAGTAATAAATAGTGCCCATCTTGGAAATTCTAGAACATTCTTCCAGCTTGAATATGACCATGCCATACCCTAATAAGGATGGTGACCAATAATGCTTCAAATTGGTTTTCTTCTAACTCTACTGCTCTATGTTCAAACAGCAAGGCTTGAACATAGGGGTCTTGCCACTAGACAAGTATGTAGTCTTTATAACCCAGTTTCTAAAAATACCATGAGAATATTCTAGTTATAACTGATTATCAATCCATACTATTTTTTTAAGGTATTCAAGAGAAAACTATGGACGGTAGATTATTTGCCTGTTTTCTCTTAAATCTAAAATAATTTGGGGCCAGAAATCCCCGCAGCCTTGACAATCATCTAAGAATTGCCGTTTAGGGATTTCTCGGTGTTTATGCAAGCTTAGTGTGCGCATTATAAAGGGTCCTCTGAAATAATTCTCTGGTGCTTTGGTCACTAAAAGTGTCAGTTCTCTGAAAGATTCACTCTCACAGAAGATGCATTAAAACAATTTGTGTTCACTGTAGTTGTTGTAATTGAACTGAGAAAGACACCATAGGGACTTTTCTTCTGAGCTCCCAAAGATATAAAAGGTTTGATTTTGACCTTTCAGTCGCTATTGTGGAGGCTGGGGGAGTGCTTCTTTTGAAACAGAGGAATACTGAAGCTTTTATCTAATGTTACAGCCACTCTTTGAATCTCTTACAATCATTCCAATATTTTAAGGGGTAGAAAAATAGAGGAGCAGTTGGGAATTAGAAGAAACAGGGAAAGCCAGATGTCTATGCATTTGCAGGTTTTGTTCAAAACCCATCTCAAAGTTCAACACATTCTAGAATTTTCTTTTCTACTCCCAGCCCTCCTACACACACATACTTGATCATTCCTAGATACTTCATATAACAGAAGATGGAAATGAGAATCCTGCTCATTTTTTGCTAAGGTCCAAGACAGTAGAAACCAATTGCTCTGAATTCGAAAGGGAGGTGCCTGCAGCTCCCAAAGTAGGAGCTGCAAGAAGTCACTGAAAACTAGTTTGGGGAACCTTAAATAGCAACTACTTTCAACCTATAAGAGAGGTTGGATAGGCCAAAGGAAGGTAGACATCTGAGGAAGGATGTCTCCCTAAATTCCATCTCCTGTGTGTTTGTGTTTGAAGGAAGAATCTTCAAAATGTTCAAGAAAGGCTTAATGAAAATCACTTGAAGACTTCAACCTGCATCCCTAAGAGAAGGAGGGTCCTAGTGGACCCCTGACCAGAAAAGTTAAAGCCTAAAGGCACAAGGCTATTATCAGCTGGCTACTCAGATGAGTCCTCAAGAAGAGGGAGCTGCATTGCGAATGGCCTGTATTCACAGAGTTTGTGAGAAGAAATGATGCACAGGTGTTTCCTGTACTGCCAATGTGGATCTCATGAAAAAGAAGGCCAATGTAAAGCCATCTTGAAGGGACTCACCCATGAGGGCCACCTGGAGAACAGTGGCACCCTACAAAGAGCTGACCAAGAGCCAACAGTGAAGCCAAGCACTGCCAGGTGGAAAGTATATTATCTCCATCAGGGAAATCCGGGTGAGAGATGGGTGACAGGAAGGGAGGGCTGCAGAAGAACTCGAAGAGCCCCAGGAGGGAGAATGAGCAGTCAGCACACACCTAGGCCCAAGGAAACCAAAATCATTGCCCCATAGACCCCTGACCTCTCATCTGCTCTTCCACCCTTGACCCTGGAAGGGGCAGAATGTGGGAACACAGGGGTCAATCGAGAAAAATCCAGCCACGCCCTGTATCACTTGTTAGCTTCCTGCATGAAACAGGCCTGGGCTGGGGTAGGGGGGAAGCTTTAATCTCCATTAGTAACAGTATTGACCTGTACCTCGGACTGAACACTAATTACTGAAACAAGACTGTTTTAGGCCTAGAATTAGCTGGGTAACTCTATTGTTTGAGAAAGACCAAAAAGATTTAATTTCTCACTTCATCCAAACAGCACAGGAAAGACTAGACTCACAGAGTTGGTTTGAGAGGCCAGTTAGGAAGGACTAAAGCTGTTTTCTGACTTTGCCCCTCCAGTCTGGCCTATTCAGTATAAAGGCAACATGAGATTAACCCTTTTCAGGGAATACAGTGGGATGATGATAATGCTATTACTTCCAGTCATGAAATCATTTCCAAAGTAGCTTATTTTTTACCTATATCCTGGGGGGTGGGGGAATACTTCCCTAAAACTATCACAACAGTAAGTGGCCCCTGACTCAAGACATGTTTGTATTGGCTGGGCGCAGTGGCTCACGCCTGTAATCCTAGCACTCTGGGAGGCCGAGGCAGGAGGATCGCTCAAGGTCAGGAGTTGGAAACCAGCCTGAGCAAGATCGAGACCCTGTCTCTACTAAAAATAGAAAGAAATTAATTGGCCAACTAAAAATACATAGAGAAAAAAAAATTAGCTGGGCATGGTGGCACATGCCTGTAGTCCTAGCTACTCACGAGGCTGAGGCAGAAGGATTGCTTGAGCCCAGGAGTTTGAGGTTGCTGTGAGCTAGGCTGACGCCACGGCACTCACTAAAGCCTGGGCAAAACAGTGATACTCTGTCTCAAAAAAAAAAAAAAAAAAAAGGACATGTTTGTATTAACCAAATCTGCGGAAACTTGTATTTAGTGAATACAAACTGTGTCCAGCCCTTTACGTTCTCAGCTGCTGCTAGAAGAGAAAGAGGAGAAACGATGTGAATGATTCCCATTAGGTGGCATCCCCTCTGAGCGGTTCAAACACTGGCAACGGTGGCCCAGACAATTCATCACACTGGCAGCGCCCGCTCCCGAGGCCCAGAGGTCTCTATCTGCAGAACGAAAACACAGGTGACATTTCTCTTTCTACCCACCTCTGGGTCCCCGCTCACTCTCATCTTGCTTTTGGAATTGACTCTCCATTCCTTTTGTTCACATTAACATTTAACTGCCCTGATTAATAGGCTTGTGCTAAGCTTTTACTCCATGCTGACTAGTGCTGTGACAGGGCACACGTGCCACCCCAGGTAAGCTCTCTTCAGAGTTGATCCTGTCAGAGGCTCCAAGTTATTTGGCAATTAAACCATCACTTTATTTCCACATGACCATGGCATCATGTTTGCTACTCGCAGAAAATCAGAAAAAAACAATATACCTGCATTAAATGCATTTCATCCCAAGCAACTCAACGACCAAACAACCTATAACGTTCATTCAAAGACAGACATGTGCAGAGGGCTAATGGGCAATCTGTGTGCTTGCTTACCTAGCCGCCGGGGCACCAGGTGCACTGGTTTAGCTCTGTTCTGTTCCTTCCACTTCTCCAGGTTAGCCAGCTCCTGCGCAGCAACTGAGCCAGGTGAGAAATATCAAGTCATCACTTATTAGAATTCGAAAAGGAAACTGGTCCCTCCAAAGCATAAGAAACAACCATCAGAAGACAATTAAATACTTGTGTGCATAAGTGAACAAGATGTCCAGGGAAGGAAGACACCATCCAAGCCCTGACCCCCCCAAGGTCACCCTGGGCCCATCCCTGTAGCACTCTCTCTCCAAGAGTCAGCACAGAGGGTTCAAATTTGAAAACGACCTGAACTTCCATTAAAATAAAGAAGTGTAGTTATTTCTCCCATTCTAGCATTCTTAAAACCCTATATATCAAGATAATTTTAAAGGTTTCCTATAGAAAATTTGTGCAAACTAGAATATTCAAGTATCAATAAGAACTATCCACTGTCAGGTAAAAATATATCCCCAGAGAATTCTGATGCCAATATTCATGTTATTTTAAAATTGCTGTTTATTTTTGAGCATCTAGGTGCAGATGGGTGGAGGCCAAAAAAGGCGTCCACCTATTCACATCATTTTAAATGTTCCCCAAGCTTACTGCAATGTGGGGAGCGAGGGCTCTGTGCCACCCTGCACTGGTTCCTGGCCATCGGTAGCCTGCTCCCTGGGAAGCAGGGCTCATTCCCCAAATGGTCACGCTGCATGACAGCAGGGGGCGCCAGAGAGATACTATTCTGTCCTTCAGCTTTTGCCCTAATGGTCTCATTAGACCTGATTTGTTCCAAATGTCCATTGATGACATTTTATTAGGAAAAAAGCAAAAATTCTGAAACATCTCAAACACCCAAAGCACAATGAGATATTTAATGTAAGTTCCTGCTAGGTATTTAAATCAAAAGCCTGTAAGATATCAGAACTGCCTGCAGTTGTGATTGTCATATTCTGTACTGACCCATGGGACCACCTCGGGGCTACCTGTCTGGCTGGAACCTTTTAGAGAGTTGCTTTTCTCTTGCACCCTTATGTCCATCATTAGTAATGAAATTAGATTTCCTATTAGTCGTCTGACAAAGGAGAGCATACATGTTCCCACAGCTTGACTCAAACAAGCCTGTCTCTTTGTGAACTGAATGAACTTTGGTTTTCCTCCCAACTCTAAAGGATAATGCTGTAACTTTACATGGCAGCATTCATAGTTACTGTGCTTCAAGTAAACATGCTATGTACAACGTACAAGCAGCAAAAAAAAAAAAATGGGTAAGATGTGGTCCCTGCCCTCAAGGAGGTTATAATCTATTTTTTATTTGTGAACTACAGAAATAAAAGCAGCTGAGGGTAGACTCTGCTAGTTACAGAATTAGAGTGCAGAGGCCAAAGAACAATTGTATTGAGGAGAGATGGGGCAAATCAAGAAAGGTACAAATTATTTCATGATCTATTTGGTACATAACTTGTCTGCATTTCAAAAATATTCATAGTGCCATAAAAACATCACCAGTCAGCCCAACTTTACAGTATTGTGCTCACATCAGCAGCACATATACCAACTTTACAGGGATGAGATCCGTTTACTGGCAATAAGTGTAATGTTTAAGCACAGCAGAAATCCAGGACTCACTATCATGGCATGAGTTCTGTTACTAACATAGAGAAACGAACTTAGAAGTGTTAACAATAGAATTTTTTTTTCTTGTACTACACCCTGTAGGTGTTCAACAATAGAATATTTTTAAAGGTATAATTAAAACTGAAGTTTAAAAAGAAAAAAACTTGATGAGATTTGGTGAGGCTATGTAAATCAAAAAATAAAAATACCTCATACCAAAACACAGCAATTGTAATGAAAATGCGAAACATTCTGAAATAAATGTACATACTTCTTTGTGTCCGATTTCTCCGGTTTTCATTTGGTGCTATCAAAGTATAGGCGCCTGTGCTAGAATGAAGAGGGGGGAAAACTGCATGTTATTATGAGAAACTAATGCACAGAAGCCAGTAGACATTCTTTCTCCTGAAATACTGTATTTATGATCATCACCATCAAATAGGGACTGTGTACGATGATCTTAAGACCGAGGTTTGTTCTCCAGGACCTTACACTCTGTTGTCAGAGTAAACACAAATGGACATGGCTGGATATGGAAATAGAAAGCAGTTTATGAAGGGACAGGTGACTGCACGGTAGACCATCCTTGTAGGGCTCCACTGTTCCTGTAGGTGGCGCTTGTGAGTAAATCCCTTTTAAGATCGCTTTAGATCGCGGTTCTCTTCCCTGTGACCCACACTGAGAGTACAGGAAATGCTGGTACATTCTTTGTTCCCACACAGTACAGACCATCTGCAGTGTAACTACCTCCTCATGGTGACCCATCTGAGTAGCCAACTGGCCACCGTGCTTTTAGGCTTTGACTTTTGTAGGCCTGGGTCCACCGGGTTTCTTATTCTCCAGGGACCCAGGTTGAGTTTAATCAGCTCAGAGAAGCAAGGAGTCAACTTCAAACAGGGGGATCAGGAAAAACTTTATTTAAGCAAAAATATTCAACACTGGGATACCAGAACTTAAAATATTTTGAGGGCAGAAACTGTGCTTAAATGATGTGTATTCCAAGTCCCTGGCACAAAGTAGCTGCTTGATAAATGTGGACTGAATTGAAACAAAATGACGCCATAGACCGAGTCTGTGAGTGTGTCGTGGGGCTAGCTCTTTTTTGAAATGATGCATGTGGTCCCACAGAACACGAATATTTCCTAAAGCAAAAATAAAGCATGTTAACAGACTGCAGCATGCGTGTGGATACAGTTTCAGGGGAAACGTTGTGCATAAACACACCCTGCTTATAACTGTAGGGTTTGTTGTTTTTTAAAAAATAAAATAAAAACCCAGATACTCTTAGAAGTCCCTCTCTTCTACCTGGAATGTACAATTTCAAAGGGCAAATTAGCAAAGACTGAACAGTAGAGGCCAAAAGCGCTGATTAACAGAAGCCATTCCTTCCTTATCTCATTATTTTCCTAGCGGCGAGCCTTCAGCCAGCTTCAAACTGGGCTTTAATTTTAGACTTGTAAATGTGAGGTGTGCAACAACCTTTGCATGCAAATGGGCCTGCTGGATGCCCAATTACCCAATGTATATCAGCAGACTTGCACGTGTAGCCTAGCATACGTGCAACGCCATGAATACAAAATCAGGAGGCTGCCGCTGGAAATTAATCCCTTGTCCACTGCATATGCTTTGTTCACCCTAAGAAAAATTTTTCACTCCTCAAGTGGCAGTATTTTACAGGAGCTTGGGAGCTGCAATTCTGTGGGTAGTCCCTGGAAACTTGGATATGAGGCAATGGCAAACCATTCTATAGAGCCTCAAAGCCAAAACACGAGATACTAAATTTAACCGCCAATTATGAAATTGCTGCACAATCTCCGACATCTGCTGACATTGTGCTATAGAGCTTCCCACTATACCAGAGATTTGACTACACTGTAGATCAGTACTTCTCCAACTTCATTGTGCATCCAGATCTCCTGGAGGGCTTGTAGGCAAGCTTGTTAAAAGGGCAGAGTTTCTGACTCAGTAGCTCTGGGGTGGGGTCCAATAACTTCCATTTTTTAACAAGTCCCCAGGTGATGCTGATGCTCTTGATCTAAGTACCACGCTGGGAGAATCACTGCTGTAGATCAATCAAGCGATATTAGAACATCTGGACTAAAAGAAAACTTAGGAATTAATAAATCATTGTTAAAGACACAGAGGTTAAATCGTGTGCCAAAGATCACTAGGTTAATTAAGCAACAGTGCTGAGAGACTCAAATCCAGTTTTGACTTAGACGAGTTAACTGTCTGCAAATAACTTTTCAACTCAATGTAGAAAGCATGAAGTATGACTGTCCTTCAACTTCACCCCCTTGATAGGCTTCCAAACAATGCAACCTACTTGACTGAACACCTATTAGTGGAATTACTAAGTTAGAGGCTTGTGGAGAGTGAGGGCAAATACCAAAACAGATACCAACCACTTTAACAGAACTTACACTTTAGTTAGTAACGAGTCAAGGAACCACCAGAGCATAGCACAAGAATATCCACACAAGTGTTAAAGTGGAATGATGTAAGTAGTCAGAGATCCAAGGCAGAGGAGATTCACAGAGACTGCAGGAGTAGAAAACTGAATAGCAAGAAATAAGAATAGCACGTTGAGTCTTAAAGTCTGAAATGGCAAAAGTATTTTTTTGCCAGGACTTTGCTAGGAACAGCTTCATAGAGAATTTTCCACGTCCATGGAAACTTTGGAAAAGGTTTGGAAAGAAAAATCAATTGGTTTGTAAAAGATTATATTCTACAATATCTAATCTGATTAAGTTTTTAAGTCTGACAATGACGATACTAGAATGTTCAGTCCTTGGAATAGGACTGCAGTCAATTTATGGCCAATGTGCATAGCCTACAGATACCCCGTACAGGAATATGAAAACAGGGGAAAAATTAGCTCTGAAATTAGAGGTTTTTAGCTAAAAGCAACTTAGCTTAAACCTCAGCAGTGGTCCCAGCTTTATGTTAGAGAATTCTCTGGCAACCTTCTCAGTAATATTTTATTGGCTGAAAATGCCAAATCTAAATCATTTCATGATATTCACAGAAAAGCATTTCCAAGTAATTCAGCTTCTATTTCTCTTGCTCTAGGAAGAAGAGCTTAAATCTAAGGATATGCTTTTTATTTTTTAATATCATGTGGCAGAGTGTAAAGCCACAGTAGAGACAAATATTCGTCCCTTCTCTCTTAGCTTTCTCTTGACATGAGTAGCAAGGATAATTTATTAATGTTTTCAGCCAATTAGTTTCTACCCACAACAAAGGCCTTTGCTGTTTTAACCTGAGTGTCTCCCCTTTCAACAGTCTGACTCTCAAAGCTGCTGATCTAGACAAGCCCAACCAACCAGTATTTGGTATTCTGGTCATTTCTTGATTAAGCAACATTCAAGCTAGCGAAATAAATGTATATTTTTGAAAATGAGTCTCCTAATTACCTCATTGAAAATTTAATGAAACGTCTCAATTTGTAAGATTGTTTTCACTTTCTAACAGCATGCATCGGTAAGATATACTAAGGGAGAACACATGAAAGAATAGCACAAGACAAAATTTTTTTTCTGCACCATAAAAAATATATAAAAAAGATATTCAAGAAATGTTTTCCTTGTGAGGTCTCTCCTGAGTTACACAATTGCATCTTGTGTTTGCATTCTTGCACAATTTTTACAATGTTTCATCAATGAGCACTATGAAAAAAATGTCATGAAGTTATGAAAAATATCTTGGCTGGTGAAAAGTATCACATAAATATACCCCCTGGTGTGTACAAACTGTACATTAGATGTAATTTAAATTTCTAATTAGGAACAACACTGGTTTGACTGTAAAAGAAATGTAGTCAGGAGCAAAAACTCAGAAAGCAATAGAAGTATGGATAATTCCAAACAGAATAGTAGATATGTAAAGTCTACAGTCCTACAAAAAAATTGGTTTGATGTTTTCATAGCTCTAGAAAATCCTATCCTTAGATATGTATAAATTGAGAAAAAGGAGGATTCTTGAGTAACCAAAGGCATTGGATATTTTTCTAGATATGGCATTCCATATCGGTTTTCATTACATGAGCTTCAATGTAGAAATCTGAAGCTTACTATTTTTAGTCAACATAAGGCAAAATTTTTGAGGCATTTAGGTCTCCAAAAGTTCTTTTGTAAACAGATCAAATTGCCAAGAAAAATTTAAAAATAACAGGATCAAGCTGAATAAATCACCCTTGCCCCTTAAGCCTGTTATGCCACTCCTGATCAAGCCCTTCACACCTTGGGTATGGAAGGGCTATGAATTCTCTCTGAGTCTCAGAACCTGCAGAGCCTAGGACATTGTCTGCACACCCAAGATGTAGATGTGAAGTTTGTTAGCTCTTTCATGAATATAATTCATGGCTTCTGTTAATGGACTGAATAGACACCCAAGGGATAAAGATAAACAAACAAGCAAGAAATCATAGAAGAAAATGCAGAAAATTAGTTTAAAACATTTAAAAGTCATTCACAATCCCCCCAAAATTACAATTATAGTTTTATGTGGGCGGATTTCCATTCAATCTATGTTTTATCCATATTACACAGTTGCAATTTTTACGTATTGTTGTATATCTTGCTTTCATTTAGAAGTGGTTTTCCCAATATAATTGTGTATGTAACATGCTTAATATTAAATGGCTACGTAGTATTTCATGACATGGATGCATCACTCAACCATTTTAATTTTTCCAATTGTTCCCTATTACAAATAATCCTCCAAGATGTACAATGCTTACAGCTTTCAACAGAGCATTATCCAGAAGAAAACTCTAGTAGTCTTCCAAAACTGCAGTCGCCCAATCCCTGGGCTGCAGACCAGTACTAGTCTGTAGCCTGTTAGGAACCAGGCAGCACAACAGGTGAGCAGCAGGCGGGCCAGTGATGCTTCATCTGTATTTACAGCCCTCCCCATCGCTTGCATTGCCGCATGAGCCCTGCCTGTTAGGTCATGGGCAGCATTAGATATAATAACTATATATAGCAGATTTCACACCTATGTCATATGCAGTAGAACCTAGGCCTGAATCACTAGTACGTCTCCTTTTTTTTTCTTTAACGCTGTGACTGAATCCCTTTGCTGTATTTTCTTTCACAAATATACACATTTACTAATATAAGTTTACTATTTTTTTTCTTTTTTTTTGCATCCTCAGTTTTGGCTCTTGCCTCTAATGTGTGTATCCTAGCTCCTGATTGTTTTGTGTCTCAGGAATAATAAGAAGAACCAATGCATGAAACAAGTGGTATTGATAAAAAGGTCTCTTTAAAGATTAGTAAATTTTTTTTCCCTGTAAATGGTAGCATGGTTCTATGCCCAGGCTTTTTTTGTTAAATTATTTATTGAGGTATAATATACCTGCAATGAACTGCATAAATCTTAAGTATACAGCTCCATGACAAAGCTTCTTTTAAGTTCTTTGGGTTCCAAAAGAGAAAAGGAAAAAAAGGAGCAGAAGGCATAATGAGCTTTAGGTTATTACCTAAAATTACTTTTTCCTCAATTTTTTATTGAAAAAATTTTAAGCCTAATTAAATTAAAATATTAGTAAAATGAAGACCTATATACTACGTACCTGTATTTAGCAATTGTTAATATTTTTCCACAGTTGCTTTTTCTCTCTCCTCTATTTTTTTTCCTGAACCACATGAAAGCAAGCTGCAGGGTCAGAATACATCACCCCTAAATATTTCAACATTTCTCTCTTAGAAACAACGACAGTCTCCTACTTAAACATAGTAACATTATCTTATTGTATTACTACATATTAATATTAATATAATATTGCCTAATAGCCTATATTCAAATTTCCAAATTGTTCCAATTTTAATACACCTTCCTACATTTCCTCATCCCAGATCCAATTATGGATTACACATTCCTGTTGTTTGACACATCTCTGTAGACTCTGTAAAAAGAAAATCACAACCTCAGGTGACTGTAAAGAGCTGGCCCACAAATCATTCATTAAGGAAATTTCTTGCTAACCTCCCATAAGCAAGGACATGTGAATTGTACCTATGTCCAGCACCTAAAACTAAAGCCTATCTGATTCTACACTAATAAGGAATTGCAAGTTTATCTTACAGGTAACAGAACTGGAGACAAGACAGAGGCAGACATTTTTGCACCTACCCAGGGATATCTACATAATTGATGCTTCCTTCACTCCAACCCTGCCCCCCCCAATATGCAGTTCATGTTTTTCCCCAGGCGTGTCCTCAAAATCTTGGCTTAATAAACTTCCACTGACGGAGATTTTTGCCTCAGTCCTATAATCTAGGACAATCTGCTTTGACGTTTGTCTTTCTTTCATGACTGACAGTTTTGAAGAATCCAGGTAAACTGTCTTATAGAATTCCTTACAAACTGGATTTAAGGAAATTATTATATCTTCATGATTAGATTAGGTTACTTTTGGAAAGAGTACCCCATAGATTATCCAAGATTCCACTGTGAGAAGAAGGGTTGTTTCCTTATACAACTAAATAATAAACCAATGTGGAAAAAATACAGTATCTGTCTGTATGACAGAGAGAGATCACATTGCAAAATAAAGATTAGAAAAAGAATACCTGTCACCCTGTATTGGAAGTAGCAAAGGGCATAATGGCTCTAAGATTTTCCACTTGGCATGAAGAGTCAAAGAGTAGAATCTATACTTTAAAGATTTTCTTACACCAAAATCTTTGAAGTGTTTATTTCTAAGGGTCAGACTCATAGAGGACTTTCACATTCTATGTCATTCTTGTAATGCTTGCATTTTTATAACCAGCAGACATGACTTTACTTTTACAATCAGGGATAAATAGGCCAAAGATTTTTAAATGGAGAAATACTTAAAATAAATACTTCTTAAAGCAGGGGCTCACATTTTCTTACAAGGTTAGGCAGCACAGGTTTCTGCTCTCACCAGCACCATAGTAAAACAAACGTCAGGCAATACTAGGCCTTGAGTTTTAATGATGGTAAATGTCCAGTTTTTCTACAGGAGTTTAATGGATTGCCGTTTAAGTCTTCATATTTGGGGAGGTGGGGGGAATTACAAACATTACAGAACAAAGGAACCATCATGGAGCTGATTCTCTGATACAGAACAGACCCTTCAAATGCAGTCTTCTTCCCTTTGATTGTTTTTCCCTCTTAAGCTTTTGTTTCAGATTCGAATACATTCTGAATGGATGCAATTAACCTTAACAATATGTGTAACCTTACAGCAATCTACTGACTTTGAAGTAAGTAACCTTACTGTGTAATTGAACTAAGTTTCTTTTTTCTCATTTCTGCTCTGCTTCTACTGATTATTATAGGTATTACATGTTTTCAAGCTTTCATCATCCTGTTGATTTATTGTTTCAGCTGTCAAAAGATTTTTTTTTGAGAAATTCCCATTCATTTTTGATGATATTGTATTTGAACAAAAATGATTGCTCCCTAAGACTTGGCAAACCGCAAATGCATACCGTACTGAGGAGTGGAATCGAGTGCAGAAGAGTCGGAAATTCATTCTAACCAGGACCATAATTTCTACCCTCCTGCACAAACAGGAAGGTAAATTTGATCTAATCAAATCAAAATGTCTTTTCCTTTCATCCGCTCTCACAATCCCTTCTGCCATGCATAGAACTGTGCTGCTCAAACCGTAGGTGGTAACCTACTAATGGGTTGTGAAATGAATTCAATGGATTTTTAATGAACAAGAAATAGAAAATGTCAGAGTATATCACATATAGTAGGGGTGCAAATTGTTTTGTGAAAGTAGTTTTTAAGTTATAAATACCCTAATATATACTCGTGCATGCACTAGGTCACGTCGTCAAATGAATTGCTCACTGTAGGCTATGGTCAGAAGTCTGAAAGCAAATCACTGGACATTACTATGTCATTGAGGTTGCAGAGTGACAGTGAAAGAACTGCTCCAATACAAGGCCACCAAGCTCTCTGTCCTTCATGAAAAGCTGAAGAGAAAAGGGGATCCCCATAGAAACCTGGCTCTTGCAAACTACTTCTCTATCCACATCACTTTAAAGCAATGATGGGGTTCAGGACACACCATTCCAAAATATGGCACCTTGGCATTTGATAAAACACCAGAAACAGGAAGGTCTCTCTGACCTTCTCCTACCATTCACCCCTGAAGCAGACACACAGAAATTCTCTGACTTTCCTCTAAAGTATTAATAGGTCATAAGACCCTCATTTCAGAGGGATCCTCCCTATACCTAGAGGAAAGGAAGAGAGACAGAGAATTTGAACAAACAGGCCTTGCTAAGTTTCCGCATTAAAAATTAGTTTATTACCATTAGATTGTACCATATTTTGACCAATTATACTTAGACTGTTTTTTTTCCCTGTTTTTTTTTTTTTTTTTTTTTTTTGGTAGAGACAGGGATCTTGCTATTTATTGTCCAGGCTGGTCTTAAACTCCTGGCCTCAAGGGATCCTCCCACCTCAGCCTCTCAAAGTGCTGGGATTACAGGCATGAGCCACCATGCCTGGCCACTAACTCTTGATCAAATCTAAGCATAAAGAGTTTTCCCTTTTTTTTTTTTTTTTGTGAGACAGAGTCTCACTCTCTTGCTTGGGCTAGAGTGCCATGGCGTCAGACTAGCTCACAGTAACCTCAAACTCCTGGGCTCAAGCAATCCTCCTGCCTCAGCCTCCCGAGTAGCTGGTACTACAGGCATGTGCCACCATGCCCGGCTAATTTTTTCTATATATTTTTAGTTGTCCAGCTAATTTCTTTCTGTTTTTATTAGAGACGGTGTCTCGCTCTTGCTCAGGCTGGTTTTGAACTCCCGACCTTGAGCAATTCCCCTGCTTTGGCCTCCCAGAGTGCTAGGATTATAGGTGTGAGCCACCGCGCCCGGCCTTCCCTGTTTCTTTAGGTCTTCATTTCTGAAGGCTCCAATGTCATGTAAAACTTATATTAAATTAATTTATACATTTTTCTCTCGTTAGTCTATCTTTTATTATAGGGATCTCAGCCATGAACCTAGGGGATAAGGAAAGAAATCTTTTCTCTCCTACAACTGTAAATAAAAGTCACATTACTATTTCTATACTACTAACAACTTAAGTCTGTAGAATTTTTCTTTTCTTGGTATGACTATAAAACTGAGGGGGCCTCAGCTAGCTGTAGCGTAACTCCTTCCTCCTGCTCCACATCCTGTTTGGAATCCAGACTTCAGTAGACAGACAGGTTTAAGTGTTAATTCTGTGACTAAAAAAGCCAGAAGATCTTAGGAAACCACTTAATCTTTCAAGACTCAGTTTCCTCATCTGTAAGGTGGCAAAAGATTTACTGTGAGAAGTCAGTAATGTACGTGACATGCTTAACACAAGGTTAGCACGTGGTTAATAGTTCAACATATGTGAGCTACTGATTGTTATTTTGGTTTTATCTCTTATAAGTAGCCAGTTTATTCCAGGTCACAACTAATTTACTTTATGCCACCACAGTATTGCAATCCTTCATCACATTTCTCTTGTCAAAAACAAGCCAAACAAGCAGAGCTCTATTGATAAGTTATTAGAATCTGGTACCTACCTCATTGGGCTCATTGGGCCATTATCATTAAGTGTTAACTACTATCTGTTGCTTTATAAACTTTCTGAATACTTATGAGCCTTGCCTAGAGATTGAGTTAAATAATCCCCTAATGAATATCTATATTGAGAAAATTACTCAAGAGGATTACTCGTTACAATCAATCACAGATCTTCTCTTCCAGTGTACTATTATTTCATAACGCTAAGAACAATGTCAGCATTATTCACTTCTCCATCTCCAGGGAGGAGTTATAGCCTGATGCTTTCATGCTTTTTGGCATCCATAGGCAGAAGTGTATTTTCTCATAATCATATGGAGAGAGAAATTAAAATCTGGAGTGTCGCAGTGAAGAAGAAATAGTGAACGCAATTTTTATAGGCTCTAATATATTTGCAAAAACTTGCCCTTAATTTAAGAATATTTTATGTGGCTGGTTCAGATGCAAATAATGAGACTCAAGAATGACTTAAGTTCTGTCTTAGATATAAGAAACCATATTTCAGGGTTTCAAAATGTACACATTAAATAGTGATGTTTATAAAAAATTAACACTACAACTTAATGGCTATATCTTACCTTATATTCCATATTATATTTACAAAATGTAACACATTACACTTTAAGGAGAAAAGAAATAATCAGGATCGGCCATTAATTATTAAGTACCCTTTCCAAGGCATCCTTTATTCTCCTCCTTTATCTCCCTTGAGAGTTTGATGATGAAGGGAAGAAAAGTTGTTCAACTATAAGGGTTATTTCCTTCCCCTGAACATAACTAGGTGGTGAGAAGCATCTACATCGGATTAAGGAAATCAGGGAGCCAGGTACATTGGCTCATGCCTGTGATCTCAGCACTTTGGGAGACCAAGGCAGGAGGATCACTTGAGATCAGGAGTTCAAGACTAATTTGAGCAAAATAGTAAGCGACATAGTGTCTCTACAAAAAATTAGAAAAATTAGCTGGGCATGGTGGTATGCACCTATAGTCCCAGATACTTGGGAGGCTGAGGCAGGAGGATTGCTTGAGCCCCGGAGTTTGAGGTTGCAGTGAGCTGTGATGATGCCATTGCACTCTAGCTCAAGTGACAGGGACTAAGTTTCAAAACAAATAAACCAGGAAATGCCTCATGGGCGCCAAGGGAAGAAATAAGAAAAACATAGGTTTCCCAATGTACATAAATAGCATGCCAACAATGGACGTGAGTACCTAAGCTGTTGTGGTTGGAGTATCAAGTGTCTTAGGGACAGCGTCAGTTTGGGTTCTCCAGAAGCTGACACCATGACAGGGTTCGACATGCAGGAGATCTATTAGGGAGCATACCTGTGAAGGACAAGGGAGGAGAGGGCAAGAGTCGGCAGGAAAAGCCTTGAGAACAAGAGCAGGTCTGATACCTGTTGTCAAAACCTAAACAACAGAGAGAGAGGCTCTCTAAAAGAAAATGATATTCATTCAGGATTGAGCGATGCAGTGAGCATATTCAGAGAGGTAAAGAAAGATGAGGATTTTTAAAGGATAAGTGAGGAGGGTTACGTAAGTTTGTTTTGAGACAATTATCCTTGGCTACAAGAATCAATAACAAGGGTGGCATCCTTGTGTCCAAGGTTAGACACGTAGTTGCTGGGCAGATGTCCTTGCAGAAGTATTTTTTGTGTAAGGTTACAGTGTGGCCTTTGTGCAAGGTTGTGGTTTTTGCTAAGCCTTTCGTGATAGCGCTCGTTGTCAGGCATATGTGCTTGAGAATCATCCCTTCATGGCCCTGGCTCCGTTTGTCAGTTTGACACAAGTGACTTCATTTTGATTCTGACAACTTTCATACTATGAAAGGACAACAGGAAGGATTGAGCAGAAAGAATCTCAGACTGCTATATGGTTCTGAGAAAACCTTGAACAGGAATGTGGGGAAATCTTCCAGCAAAAGTTGCCCAATAGAAGAGTCCCGCATGGGCCTGGAATGGGCTGGCACCAGTGCACTGGAATGCTCAGACCCTGGCTGGGAAGGGCTCAGGGTAAGCAAGCACTCAGAGCAAAGGGTGTAATGGATTCCAAGGGTGGCAGCTGGAGCCGTCAGTTGTCAATGTTCCCCACAGCAAGTTCTTTTGAAGAAGATCTAAATAACAAGTTTCTCTGGATACACAAAAGCCACTTAAACTCCTGTGGTATAATAAAAAATAAATATTGGGTCACTGTCCCTGGTTTCTGGCACAGAGCTCCCAAACCCTTAGGATCCCGAGTGATGTGTCTTTTGTATGCTAACGAGATGACTCTTGGTGGGAGTCCCTTGATAGCTTCACGATGGGGACTGATCCCTAGAAAAACCAATTATGTGATTAGAACATTAAAACTTTCAGCCCTACCCCAATCTCTGGGAAGAGGAGAGGGGCTGGAGATTGAGTTGAATCACCAATGGCCAATGATTTAATCAATCATGCCTACATAATAAAGCTTCAGTAAAAGCTCTTAAGCCTCCAGGTTGGGGGTCTTGCAAGTTGGTGAACACATTGAGTCACCCACCCAGAAAGGGCATGGAAGTTCTTCATACCACCCCCGCCACTCCTTTCCCCCCAAGAGATGCCTTATGCATCTCTTCCATTTGACTGCTTGAGTTGTACCCTTTATAATAAAGCTGATTTTCAGTATAGTGGTTTCCATGAGTTCTGTGAGTTACTCTAGTAAATTATCAAAACTGAAGAAGGGGAGAAGTCATGGGGACCCCCAAACTTGTAGTCTGATGGGAAGAAGAAGTGAAGGTAGCCTAGGGACCCCATTTGTAGCTGGTGCCTCAAGTCTGAAGTAGGCACAGGCAGTCTTGTAGGACTGAGCCCTTAATTTGTGGAGTCTCGAGTCTGCACTAATCCTGGGTAGTCAGTGTCAGAATTGAATCTAATTGTCGGACATCCGGTTGGTGTCAAGAGTTAGTATAGGAATGACATAGTTGGTGTCAGGAAAACCACACAACAAATTATCCTGTAGAATGCAGCTCAAACATCACCCCTTGGGAAAGAGTTTCCCATTCCTAAAACTAGCTCAAGGCCCCGGCTTTCCTTTGTAAGTACACATAAAGATTTATTCATGTAATTATCTGATAAATGTCTGCCCCATCAATTAGACAGCAAGTTTCATAAAAGCTACTTTTTTGCTGAATGGTTATTTGTTCCTATCTTTTAAATTAATTATTCTAAACTAGAGATTCTCCTGTATTACAGGCTGTTGTGAGGATTGAAAGAGTTAGTATACATAATGTACTTTTACATAGTAAGCACTACATAAGTACTTGCTGTTACTATTGCTCATTTAAGTCTATAGTACTCAGGATGAAGTGGGCCACAAATACGTTAAGTAAACTAAATTTGTATGTGAATTACATTAAATTTAACTGTATAATAAAATTCTACATTATAGGTTCATTTTCAAAATACTTTTTATTTCCTTCAAACAGCATTAAGCTAAAGGACCAAGTATGGTTATAGACAAGTATCTGACTGTGACATGAACCCTATATTACCATTAAAATTACAGACAAGAGCTGATTGCCCAAAAGTGGGTAAAACTAGGTAAACTTATACCTTTGTCTTTTGCTTATCTAGATGTGATATAAGAGATATTTACAAACAAGCAAAACATTGAAAGGAAGGAAGGATAAAGAATTAGATTTAAGTTTATGTAAGCTTTTCTCTTTAAATCTATGCAGACAGCTCATGATATTTAGGGACAAGATAAAAATCACCAACTAAAAATTATTAGGAAAGCCAACATGAATTAGTAAATACTTGTAATAAATCCAAATTCCACCAAAAACTCAACCGTGCCTGAAAGTCTATCAGAAGTCCTTGGAATCATTTGATATGTTAAGAGGTTGTCATATATTTTTACTAGCGTATTTTCTTTATATGCAAGCAGGTGTTTTAAATCAATGTGTTTTAACAAGGCTCAAACTTAAGCCTTAAGGCTCACACTTAAGGATGACAGAGTACTTGGTCAATAAACATTTGCTAAATGAATTCAAGGCTATCAGCACCCAACAGTTACTGGATATTTGTCCTACCAGGCATAAAGTTATGTTTTATGCATACACGCATGCTTAAAACAAATCTCTTTGAGGTTGTAATTGTCTCATTTTAAGGAATGAGGAAACTGAGGCGTAAAGTAGCTAAGCATCTTGTTTAGAGAGTAAGTAACAGCAATAATCAGAACTTAGACCCAAGTCTTCCTGGCATCAAAGCCCATGTTCCTAATTCCCACACTGGGACTGCCCAAAGAGATTAATGGAAGGATGTATACTGTGGGTGAACAAATGAAGCTTTACTATTAAAGCACTTAATTTTATCCTCTCTTTTCTTAATTTTCCATGAAAATGCTTGTAATTTATATCCCCAAAATAAATAAAACTTTAAATTTTTTTTAAATTTTACTGAGATGCTATTTGCCTTCCATTCTCCTTAGTTTTCCACTTCCATTAAAGGAAACAGTGAGAAAGTGTATATAAGTGGTCAATGGGGATATAAGAAGAGTTCAGAGAGGTCCAGACAGGATCTTAGACATTAGGTGCCTAAAAGGGAATGCATTTTGTAATTCTCTGCTTACTGCAACTGGTTCACATGAAAAGAAAGAACTCTCCAAGAGATAACTGAACTCTTTAAGGTATTCTTTAATGGTTTATTTGCAAGTCTTCTTAGGAATCACAAAATAGTATGTAGTGGCATCTTTAGGGTATAGAGGCCTGGATAACTAATCAGAAAACTGCCACTTTCTGAGTAATTTGGTCCAACAAGATTCTGGGGTAATTACAATCAAATAAGAAAATAGATAGATGCAGCTGTAATGCTTATGAGACGATATGAGCTTACAAATAAATGGTAATAGCTAAATGAATTCTTTAATAGGAGGAAACAAAGCCATGTAAATAGTAACTATCATTAACCACTCACGGACATGAGACCTCTGTCCATGACCTCTGCTACTAGTAAATGCTACCACATATAGATATGTAGATTACTTTAAATTAATGAGCTTCTTCTATTGTGGCAAGACACCAATTACTCTGAGGAGGAGAAAAATGCTCCAATCTCTGATAGATTTCCAGATCATCTGCCCCATCTAAGGGTAACTTTAAGCTGAATAATATTAAAGGCCTGGTACTTTCAAAAGTTAAGAGAAAGAAAATCAGTTTATTGGTCATAAGGTTATACACTGTTTCTTAGCAACCAGCATTTGTCTTTCATGTAACTAGAAGTCGATGAGAAAGGGGAAACTAAAAGCAAAACCATTTGGATAGTTCCAATTCACAGGGGCAGCACTTCAAAGGTAGTAATGTTACAAACCAGAGTGTTGAGCCAAAGCAGTTCATTCCATTGGGTGGAAAGAAAGACTCACTAACCCTTTGCATAATAAATGTTCCTAAGATACCAACTGTAGTCCCTGAACCAAAGACCAGGAATAGACGCTACCTATCTGTTCCTGCCTAGGGCACATATCCATGCCAGGACAAAGGACATTTCAGTCTCTCACCTCCTTACTCTCAGCCCCAGTCCTCTGGTCCTTAGAGGTGAGTCTGTCTGGCAGTCTTGTTGGGATACAAGCTTGCTCCTAGCTAGAGGCAGCATTTGGCTCTTCTACCCCATACCACATTTTGCTTTGGCCCTTACCCTGGCATTTGATGTAGTGATTCCATTTAGGGCACCACTTTTTTTTTTTTAACAGTAAGGGGAAATTTATTTCCATACTAGTTAGAGTATGAGTTCTGGAGATACCTAGAAAATTAGAAAGATGCCTGGGTGGTTTCTCCACACCCATATCTTTCAACTGTAGCCAGTCACCAGAATCAGGAAAGTAGTAATAGTTTGAAAGGGGCCAGACATGATGGCTCACACCTGTAATCTTAGCACTCTGGGAGGCCAAGACAGGAGGATTACTTGAGCCCAGGAGTTTGAGGTTGTAGTGAGCTATGATGACACCACTGCACTCTAGCTGGGGAGACAGAGCAAGACTCTGTCGCAAAAAAAAAAAAAAAAAAAAAAAAAGTTTGCAAGGAGTTCCTTGAAAGGAATGGGGCTTTGAATATTTAGGGAAGGCCTGCAAACTGGCAGGCTTAACTAATAAGTCAATTCATGGGTGGTTTTATATAGGCGAATAAGCCTTCATTCTGTCAGAATCCGTTATTGGGTCCCCATGGTTTCAAATCCCAAAGACCAAGAAGGTGCCTGTGAGTATGTTTGGGGCCTGAGCTCCCACCACCAAGACAGGTTGTTACTTACTGTCTGTGGCCCGTGTGCTCTGTGCTCTCCCGCGAAGGGCCTTCGGGGGCTGCCTCCAAACCGGGTCTCTGGCCTGACAACGGGCCCAGCCCCCCGCGTCTCGCATGGGGGTCCTGGGCCGGGCGGGAGGAAGAGGAGGCGCCAAGCCCGGAGCCCAGCACCGTGCTGCGGGTGTACATGCTTTAGAGCCCGCGGAGTCCTGGCTGCAGCCGGTCTCCAGACGCGATTCCGAAGAGCAGGGGCAGCGGTTTTAACAGCTGAGTTTCGATTTCTTGCAGATGCGCCCGCCCCGGGGAACTTCCCCCTTCTTTCTCCTCCGAAGCGCCCTCCGACCGACCGCGACCCAGGTTCATAGCTCTGCCGCGCCCGCCCAGGATGTGGAGTTGAGCTGGCTTGGCCGGCCACAGGTGAGTCAGTTTAAGGTCTCACGCCCTCCTCAGAGGGTAATAAGGATGGACAGCTGTGATCAGCCACGGACACCTTGTGAGCCCGCAAGGTGACTAGAATCCTGAAAGATACGTTAGGAACTGTTTAACAGGTAACTCTAATTGGAGGTTACTGCTGTGTGTTTGAAACTGCGAACAATATATTAACCTTACGACACCAAATGAGGTCCATAACTTAAGATCTCCTACACAAAACATTGCCTTTTATCAGTAATGACTGCTGTTTGGTTGTTACCAATGCAGATACTTTCTAGTTAGAGGAAATGGAAAGTGAAATCAAAAGAGTAAAAAACAAAAAACAAAAACCCAGAAAGCTGCAGAAGCAGGCTGAGTCAGGTAGACAGGATTCTCCAGGCAGCCTTGCTAAGCGATTGGCCAGGCATTCTGCGCCTGCGCTCTGCAGGACCTTGTGCAGTGATTCAACTATAGCGTGGGGACTTTTAAAAATACGGATTCTGCAGGTCTGGGGGTGAGCTCTGGCATTCATATTTTTAAAAAGCTCTCAGATGATTCTGATGTGTGCCTGGTTGATCATCACGGTCACAATGCTGGCTATCCAAAGACAAGTGTATTCTGGGAGGCAGGTAAACAAATGCAAATAAATGAAATGACAGGTGGATGTGTGAAGCTATGAGCCTACAGGGGAAACTAGGGATTAGCCCTCTGAGTATTTCAGGAAAAGGGACATCTGAGAATGAGCCACACAGGAATTCACCAGGAAGAAGGAGACTATGTCAGAGGTGTGTGTACCTAATTCCAGGTGATGCCATGTGGCTGGAGCACCCCAGCCCCAGGTCAGTGAGCCACGTAGGAGCTCGACTGTCTTGTTTATATTATTGGTGCTTAGAACAGAATGACAAGTGTAGGTTTGATAGCTAATGAAAGAATGAAAATAAAGGGTGGGCAAATGCATTTGGTGGGACAGGAGAGGGGAAGATAGTACAAAGGATATGGTAGGAAAGGAAGTCAGACTTTCCATGCCATCCCAAGGCTCACGGGGTCTCAAATTTCAATGAGCATCAGAACCACCTGGAGAGTGTGTTAAAACAAATTTTCTGAGCCGCACCCCTAGAGTTTCTGATTCAGTAGGTAAGGCCCCAGGATTTGCATTTCTAACAAGTCTGCAGGTGATACCAACACTACCAGTCCCACGACCACCTTTTGGGGACCACCGCTGTAGGCAACATGGAAGGCACAAAGGTTTTTCAGTAGAGCAGTTATGTAATAATATCTGTTGGAGAAAGAAAGTTAGCTCTTAGCAATGCAAAAGGGAGATTGAAAGATGAAAAGTCTAAAACCCAAGAGATAAAGAGCTGAGTTATTATAATCTAGGTAAGAAATACAGAGCTGAGCTGAGGCAATCTAGAAGGCTGGGGGCAAAATCAAGACATTTCAAATGTGTATATCACCCATTCTCTCACCTGATGTGTGTGTATTTGGGTGAGAATATGGGATGACCTTTTACCAGCGTGGGTTCTGGGGTGCTTGCCTCTGTGATGATGGCCAATGGCGGGTAGAGAGAGGCAGAGGTGAGCATTCTGCACCCCATCCCTGCTTCAGTGGTATACCTTATCCCCTTATTTCTTCCATGCACTGGACTGCTGCCTAATTTCATTTGAAGCAAGAATTCCACAGCTTTAAAAGTTTGAAAAACCACTGTACCAGACAATTACCTAGGAATATGTTTTAAGGGACACGGGAAAGACCTGAAATCTAGTGAAATTGTTAGACTGCCTGAAATTTGGCCAATTAGAGATTCATTTAGGAAATGGTTTTCTTTTAAAATGTAACTGCCTCTGGGAACTAATCATTTATTCATTCCTTTACGTAAATGAGTTTAATCTGAGCAAAAGACATTTTGGTTGGGGAAGAGGGAAGCTGAGGGAAAAGAAAAGGAAGTTTCAAAAAGTGCAAAGGAAAATGTAAAATGAGGCACTGTTGAGGAAATTCAGGGCTACAATGAGCAATTTTAGCCAGCTCTATGAGCTTTAAGAGAAGAGTAAATTGAAAGACTTTGTTTTGTTGCTAACATGTCAAAGTGTGTCTTTATCACCCAAGGAAATAAATGGAAATATATATCTGATTTGTAAATTAGTTGCCTTAGATTACTCTTTCATTAGTGTGTATAAATATTTAGATACCTAAACTCTAAGCCTTTTCTTGTCATAAAGTATTTCAGTGAAAAAGCTTAGTTTGTGAAAATTCTAAAAACTTCCTTAAATTTGATTCTTTAGGGGAAAGTCAGATTTATCCAATAGATTTAGGACAACAGTTAACATTTTTTTTCCTCTTCTAACAAAGGAGTTATGTAAAACTCTCCTAATATTTGGCATCTCTTCATTTTTAGTGTGTGTGTGTGTTTGAGCACATTTGTATTGTGACAGTTTCATATTCTTTAGAAATTCTTCAAATTCTACTGTAGAATTGTGGAATGCTATGATTGTAAATCACCGTAAGTTCACCCAAGAAGTATTTATTGAATGAATAAGCGTACGCCACTCACTGTGTTAGACCCTGGGGCTGCAGTGGTGAACAGACAGAACCTTGTTATTCTAGCTTCATGTTTAAGATCATCTAACTACTTCATTTTAAACATAAGGAGACAGAAAGAAATCAAATGACTTTCCAGCATTGTGTACAAATCAGTGGCAGGGCCAGAACTTGAATTTAGGTCTTCTGAGTCCAAGCCTAGCTATTTACATTTTGGAAGACAATCTCTACAAAATATCTCTTGTGACAAAATTCAGAATTTGTAGTGTTTTTCACTTATAATTTTCCCAATGAGTAGCTTTGTGTTAATTTCCAAAACCAAAATAATTATGTTAAAGTTTCTCAACCTATCAGTATCAACATTAATATAAACCTTAACCTCCAATATTTACCCCTAAAATTATATATGATCAAATAATTCCTACAATGATAGTGCTTTATACAACTTGTCACGATTTCATGAATAGCAAACATGCTAAATTTGGGTTAAAATGTCTTTTCTTTAACAATGTTAAATGAGTAAGCTTTATCGTGTAGCACAAAGAATTCTACTTAAGAATGGAAAGGTATACATTTATTCTCTCTGTTTTTCTGATGACAATACAAACTGTCACTTGGGGAAATGAGGAATGCAGAGATGTGCTTTAAATAATATGATATTTTCTGTCCTCAGGTAGGTGGCTGAATTTTCTTGTTTGTAAATTCAAACCAGAGAGGACTAGCTAGCAGCTGTCATCTCTGGGTTCTAACATGGTGTAGTAGCTGTCACAGATCTCTGCTGCTGCAGGGGTGGAAGGAATTCCCCTTGCCTTTGGGGAAACTCCCGTAGACTGTCAGTGACACTGGCAGCGAAATCCCCTGCAGGGTTTCTTCAGCTGTGATGAATGAATCAAAAAGAAACTTTCCAAAGCATTGTCCATTTTTTACCCAACAATTGTGCATTTTCTAAAAAATACTTTTACTCGGGGAATTCCTCATTGTTCTGATGTTATAATTCAGAGCCAATGCTTTTGTGAGCTTCGCAGTCCTGTATAAATATCACCAGGCATGGAAAGAGATAGGTAGTGCAGGAGAAAGAGCAGTGGCCACAAAGGCAGAGGAGCTGAACTTGAGACCTGGCAAAGCCATTTGAGAGTTATGTGACCTCAGGCAACCCCTAAAACTCTCTGAACTTTGCTTACTTCATTTGTAAGACGGAAATATTCATCATAATAACCCCACCTGTCCTAGCTACCTTTTAGGCGTTTGGGAGGGCCAAATGAAATAACATATGTGAAAATGGCTCATAAATTGCACCTTGATGCAGTATAAATGGATGCTATTATTTTTGAGCTGTCAATGTAAGAGCTTTTTATATGTTTTCTAATAATACTTAAATTTGTCCTCTAAGAATTCTTTTTTTTTTTTTTTTTTTTTTTTGTTCTCTCAATTCTAGAGTTTTATTTATTTTTTTGAGACAGAGTCTCTCTCTGTTGCCTGGGCTAGAGTGCTGTGGCATCAGCCTAGCTCACAGCAACCTCAACCTCCTGGGCTCAAGCGATCCTCCTGCCTCAGCCTCCCGAGTAGCTGGGACTACACGCACGCGCCACCCTCCCTGGCTAATTTTATATATATATATATATATATATATATATATACATATATATATATATATTTTTTTTTTTTAGTTGGCCCTCTAAGAATTCTTAACTTCAGTTCTAGTAGCTTTTGGCTTTCAATTGCTAAAACATTACAGAGCTATATCCTTAGTGTGTTTTATGTTGAAATCCCTTTCAGAATAGAAATAAAGCAGTATTTCTAGTTTTACTTACCAGTATAGAAATGCTGGAGGACAGTTTTTAGTGAAGTAGAACTCTATTGTCATAACCTGAAGGCACTGAGCACTCCATAGACATTTTGTACATTCTGTAACACTGTTCCATTTTTTTTTTTTGGGAGACAGGGTCTCACTATGTCACCCCAAGCTAGAGTGCCATGTCATCATCATAGCTCACTGCAACCTCAAACTCCTGGGCTCAAGCGATTCTCCTGAGTAGCTGGGAGTATAGGCATGAGCCACCATGCCCAGCTAACTTTTCTATTATTAGTTGAGATGGGGTCTCAATCTTGCTCAGGCTGGTCTTGAACTTCTGACCTCAAGCAGTCCTCCTGCCTCAGCCTCCCAGAGTGCTAGGATTGCAGGCATGAGCCACCGTGCCCAGCCATTTCCATCTTAATATCTTCTAGAAGCTGACAAGAGTTCCATTTCTGTGGTTAAAGCCTTGGGTTCCTGTGTTTGACTTGAACTTAGAGAAGGAGTTGTAGTAGGAATTCCCACGACCTTTAGTGTTTCCAGGCCTGGGATTTGGGGTTGGGATTTCCCACAGGCACACCACAGGGGCTAGAGTTCAAGACTGTTCTGAGTAGCACGCAGCAGCACACCAACTATACAGCTCCTCTCCTTGAGTTATCAGTAAGACCCTGACAGAGCAAGGGTAATGAAACTGGTTAAGATAATGAAGTCACATGCAGTCTGAAGAAAGTGAGTGATTCCCATGTTATCCACCAATGCAGGACAGTTCTCCAGGTAGCCTTGGACAAACCCAGTTCTTTCCCCTTTCTTGCTTGTAGTTCTCAAGAAGAACTGAAGAACATGTTGGGAATGCAATGTCCTGAGATAGAGAAGACCTACTTGAAACAGCCTCAGTCTTATTCCTGCATCTTCTAAGGAATGTAAGTCTTGAGTTAGAGAGGAACCATCCAGGACAGTCCAGGCTCTTTTCCCCTCTCCCTGTGAAGCAGGATGTCCTTCAGAGCTTTGCCCGGTGAGTCATGTGGTCCCTGGAGTACAGAACCCAGGGCAGGCTGCCTTTCAGGGTCCCTCAGCTGTGGTGCAAAGTAGGACATGCACAGTCGAGACCCCATCCACCCCAGGCAGCTTTTTTGAGCCCTGGGGGACCAGCTGACAATGGATCCAAGACTTCTGCCCCTTGCCATCTATCACTAAGTAATAAGCCCACTTCACATAACACGTGTGTGAGTATGTTTTGTCTCACCAGACTCAAAGAGTCAGCTGTGCATGCTGAACCTAAATAGTAGCCCAGGATGGAGTGGGCATAAGAATATGGATTCCTGTTTCTGGGAGTTGACATAGTGATTATCTTTGCTAGTCTCCATGCAGTGGGAGTTCTCTCTAGGGATTGGTAATTAGTGAATCTGTTTCACAACTAAGAGCTTGCTCTTACAGTTTCTGTGTTTAGATCTTGGCTCCACTATTTATAACTGAGTGACTTTGGGCAAATTGCTGAACATCTCAGGGTCTCAGTGTCTTCAACTATAAAGTGGGAGTAATAGTTACAAGATCTACTGAATAGTGTTATTGTACACATTAGGTAAGTATAAAGTGCTTCATGTCATGTATCCAACATAGAAAACTCAATAAATGTATGTACTGATCATTATAATTTCAGCTCTCAAAAACCAAAGTGAACAAGGAAAAATCCTTAAGAACTTTATACAAAAAATATATCCAAATGGCTAATAAATATATGAAAAGAAACTTAATTTGCCACTGGGGAAATACAAATTAAAATTATAATGAGATACCTCTACACTCAACAAAATGGTTAAAATGAAAGGGAAAAAGCTATTGTGGACAAGGATTTGAAACAAAGAAATTCTTGTGCTCTGCTAGTTGGCTTGTAAATTAGTACAGCCTTTTTGGAAAACACTTTGGCAGAATCTTTTAAGATTGAACATTTTCATATGCAGCCATTTCACTGCTAGAAATCCAACATAACTGTGTACATGTATTCATCAAAAGTCATGTGCAAAAATTGTTCATATGAGCATTGTACATTAGAGCATAAAACTAGAAACCATTCAAATACCTATCAACAATAGATGAATAGGCTGGGCAGTGTCTCACACCTGTCATCCTAGCACTTTGGGACACCAGGGCATGAGGATGGCTTGAGGCCAGGAATTCAAGACCAGCCTGGGCAACATAGCAAGACCTTGTCACTGCAAAAAATTTAAACATTAGCTAAGTATCGTGGCAAGCACCTGTAGTCCTAGCTACTCAAGAGGCTGAGGCAGGAGGATTGCTTGAGCCAGGAATTTGAGGTTGCAGTGAGCAGCCTAGCCTGAGTGACAGGGTGAGACTCTGTCTCAAAAAAAAAAAAAAAAAAGCAATGTAATACTATATATGAGGAAGTCCTATATTTGTCATTCTTTAAGTACTCGTTGGCTATTATCTTACTTCCTCAAGCCATTCTCAGACGTCGTACTTCTAACTCTGCTTATTTATGTAAGTTATATTAGTTAAACCTTCAGTTAAATGCAATAATAGAGAACTAAAATAATTGTGCGTTGAATAGCTGGGAAGTTTGCCCTTAGGTATGGGTCCAGGCATATGCAAACCAGACTAGTATGAGACCTCCATGGTATCAAGGGTCCCCAGTAGTGTTGCTCTGCATTCTCTAAGGAGTTTCCCTTTTTCCCATCCAACACATACACAATTCAGCCTGTGAGAAGAAGGAAGAGGAAACTGGATAGCAAGTCTATTTCCTTTAAGGGTGCAACCTAAAGATTGCACTTATCACTTCTGCTTATGTTTCACTGGCCAAAATTTACATAGCCAAGTCTAATCACAAGAGATACCAAGAAATGTGGTCTTAATTAGATGTAGGCATGCTGTAGTAGCTAGCTTCCAAAGTGGCTTCTAGTGATTCTTGCCTTTGGGCATTCATGTCCTTTTGCTGTTTCCTCCAATGTTGAACAGGACTGTCTGGTGTAACCTCCAGCCTCTATCTAGATGGCTACAACCCTCGGTGACATCTTGACTGCAACCTGAGCCAGGAACATGCAGCTAAGCTGCTCCTGAATTTCTGGCTCACAGAAATGGAGAAAATGAATGTTTAATGCTGTTTTAAGCCACTACATGTTGGGGCAATTTGTTATGCAGCAATAGATAACTGAGACACATTCCAAGGAGAAAAAATTAAAGTGGAGAGAGAATGGGAAGTGAACATGCATATGAAATTTTAGATAGAGGGTCCAGAGGAAGTATTAATGTGATCTCTGAGAAGGGATCTAAGGGATGTTCAAGCACAGGAGGGACATTTCAGGTAAAGGCATGTTTGCCAACACCTTCATCAACCAGTGTGACAGGGGCACTGACCAATCGGAATAGGCACCCAAACAAATAAACGCCAATGCGGATCATAAACATCCAGTAGGGCCTCATGCACAAACCCAGCTGCATATCAGCCATGAGCAAAGGGAATAGAAGTCAAAGACCCTGAGATAGAAGAGCACCTGTGTTTGATAAAAAACAAAGAAAACAAAACGGCCAATGTGAGCAGAGGGACAGAGTAGGAGGAAACAAGGACAGAAGCATAACATGGGCACTAGACTGTATAGTGTCCTTTAAGTCATAGAAAAGCCTTTGGCTTTTACGCTGCATGCGTGAAATGGGAAATGTTTGAAGGACTTTGTGAAAAGGAGCAACGGGATGTCACAGGTTTTAACAAGATCACTCTGGCTAGTATATTAAAAATAGACTGAAGCAGAATGTTATAGACAGAATGTTTATGTTGCCCCCAAATTCACATGTTGAAGCCCTAACCCCCCAGTGTGATGGTATTTAGAGGTGAGGCCCTTGTGAAATAATTACGTTTAGATGAGGACATGAGGGTGGGGCCCTCATTCTGGGATTATAAGAAGAGGAAGAGAAGAGATTTCTCTCTCCCCACATGAACACAGAAGAAAGGCCATATGAGGACACAGTGAGAAGGCGCCATCTGCAACCCAAGGAGAGAACCCACATCAGACCCTGACCCTGCTGGCACCTTGATGTCAGACTTCAAGCCTCCAGATAAGTGAGAAAATAAATTTCAGTTGTTCAAGCCACCCAGTCTGTGGTGCTTTGTTACGGCAGCCCAAGCTGACTAAGACAGAAAGCACAGGTGGAAGCCGGGGACTGGTTGGGAGGCTGTTGCAATGATCCAGATGAGAAATGGATGGCAGCTTTGGGCCAGTGTGCTGGCAGTAGAGGTGGTGAGAAATGCCTAGATTCTGGCTGTGTTTTAAAAGTACAGTGAACAGGATTTCAAAAGGATGAACAGGAACAGATTAGATGTGCGTTTATAGAGAAAGAGAGTAGTCAAGGATGATATCAGAGTTTTGAGCCTCAATCTCTGGAAGAATGGAGTTTCCATCAGCTAAATTGGGGAAGGCTGTGAGGTGCATTTCTGGTAGTGGTAGTGAGCAGGGGTATTGCCATAAGCTTACTTTTAGACTTCAGTTTTAAAAGCCTACTAGACATCCAAGTAGAGTGAGTTGTTGAAGTACAAGTTTAGGGAAGATGTCCAGATTGAAGGTATAAATTTGGAACTCATCTTCATGTAGAGGGTAACCAAAGCCAAGTGATTGGATAACATTACCTAGCTAGTGAGGTTAGATCAAAAAGAGAGTTTTGGGGTGGCCCTGTCTCTAGCTTTAAATTATAGAAGCAATTTTAACACCATAGAAGAAAAAAAATATAAGATATCAGAGAACAAGAATTCTCTCCCTGTTTATTCCAGTTCCAGGCTGGTCAGTTAGTAAGAACACATGGTTTCCAGGGGTGGATGTAACCAGCTCCATAAGCAAGAAAACATTTTTTATAGTTTTTTTTTTCTTATAGTTCTATTATGTTTCAAATTCCCAGGCCAGTAAGATTTGCTGACCAGAACTTTGTAACTTTCTGTTGCACTAATGCATTCTCTTTTGAGTTTCTTTTCCAGAAACAGTGGAGCCTCCTTGCAGCCACAAGATAACTACAAAGGCTCACACCACCTGTTTGTCCAGAGGAGACAAGATAGGCGATACTCCACCACAGATCGTGCCCGACAATTCACTGAGACTGCGCACAGGTTGAAAGAATGACCAATATTAAGCCCTAGCTCATTGTAATACTAAAATCCCCGCCTTGGGAGGGACTTATCCATCATTTTTTGATCCTGGGATGTATGTACTAGCATGATTTCTCACTGCGC